>AWOL01S0015047.1:58167-100216 GCA_000715115.1 Nicotiana otophora | reverse complement strand
TAAATAAAGTAGTACGAGGTAAGATGCCAACAATTTAACTCACACAACAAAGGAAAACTGAAAGATTCTATGCAAATTTATATGCAAAAGTAAAAAAGATTCTAGCTTTTACAGTCCATATAAAACTTGTTTTAATACTTCACCCACAAAATCAAGTTGAAGTTCGGACGAGTACAAAAAGGAGCAAATACCAAGATCATAAACGGGCGGTACACATCAAATAAAGGAAAAAAAGAGAAAGCTTTTAGCAAGTAAAGCATTCAGCTGATGTAACCAAAGAAAAGAAAAATCATTTCTTACCTCGGAATGAAACCGCCTAGGAGTTGTATTTCAAGTTGTGGATTCTGAAACCAAGATTATGTTATAGTTGTAGGAAGCAAAAGGAAATAAACTAGTTGAATTGAAGTTAAAGAGTTAAAAGTGGGAACTGGAAATTTCCAAGTGGACAAAGACATTGTGTTAGGTAATTTGGAGAACTCCGAGAGTCGCTATGATTTTAGGTACTATAGGCACATTAAGGTTGACGAGGTCATAGGCGCTATGTGTAAGATGAACAGGGGCAGAGCAACTGGGACAAACGAGATCCCGATTGAATTTTGGAGGTATGTCAGAAGAGAGGTCCTGGAGTGGTGTAATGACCCAACCGGTCATTTTACCTTTTAGAACCCCTGTTCCCTAAAATAAAAATCCCTGTATGTGATATTAATGATTTATGACTTGAGGGGATGGTTGGTTCGGGATTTGGAAGTGTTTGGGTTGAAATCAGAACACTTGGTTCCTTAAGTTGGCTTTAAAAGGCCAAGTTTGACTTCGGTCAACATTTATAGAAAACAACCCAAGAATAAAATTTTGATGATTCCAACAGCTCCGTATGAGGATTTTGGACTTAGGAGCGTGTTCGAAATTTTATTTGGAAGTCTGTAGTTAAATTAGGCTTGAAATGGAAAAAGGATGAATTTAAGTTTCGAAGTTTGACCGGGGAGTTGACTTTTTGATATCGGAGTCGAAATCCAGTTCTGAAAATATTTATAGCTCTGCTATGTCATTTATGACTTGTGTGCAAAGTTTGAGGTCAATCGTACTTGATTTGATAGGTTTCTACATCGAATGTAGAAGTTGAAAATTTTAAGTTTCATTAAGCTTGAATTGGAGCAGGATTCATGGTTTTAGCGTCGTTTTATGTGATTTGAGGTTTCAAATAAGTTCGTATGATGTTTTAGGACTTGTTGGTATATTTAATTGAGGTCCTGGAGGCCTCGGGTGTGTTTCGGATGGTTTACGGATAGAAAGTTGGACTTGAAACAATTGTTGCAATTTTTCCCTTCTGCTGGAAATTGTGTGTTGTGATCGAGCCCAAGATCGAGGCCCAGGATAGAGACCCAAGATCAAGGCCATGATCGAGGGTCATGATCGAAGGCAGGGCTCGAGGGTCATGATCGAAGGCCCATGATCTAAGGCAAAGGCTCGAGGGCCATGATCGAAGCCACGATCGAAGCAGAGGATCGAGGCCATGATCGAGGGCCATGATCGAAGGCCCAGGCTCGAGGGCCATGATCGAATCCACGATCGAGGCCGAGGATCGAGGTCATGATCGAGGGCTGCTGGGCAGAATTATAAAGGAGGGCATTCGTCCCATTCGTCATTTTTAACAAATTGGAGCTTGAGAAGAGACGACTTTTGATAGATTTTCAAGGAAAAGACATTGGGGTAAATGATTCTAACTCGGCTTTGGTCAATATACACGAATATATCATTGTTTTCACCATTCAATTAGTGTTTTGAGATTGAAATTTGGAAACTTTTAGAAATCTCATAGAAACGCATTTTTGAGATTTCGGTGTCGATTCGGAGTCAGATTTAAGTGAAACTGGCATGGTTAGATTCGTAATTGAAGGGGTTGTCAGATTTTGTGATTTCGACGGATTCCGAGACATGGGCCCCACGGGCAATTTTCAAGCTAATTTTAAGTTTTTATTTAAAATATAGTATTTTCTTATGAAATTGATTCCTATAATTTTTGGTGATTGTATCGAATTGTTTTGGTTAGATTCAAGCCAATCAAAGTTGGATAATCGAGGAAAAGACCTTCTATTGGATCAATTGGAGCAAATTGAGGTAAGTATCTTGTCTAATCTTGCGAGGGGAAAATTACCCCATAGGTGATTAAATTAAATAATTGTTGCCAATTGCGGGGGCTACATATGCACGACGTGACGAGAGTCTGTGTGTAGCTACTATTAATACTAAAGTCCGAGTAGTTTAGGACTCAAGCATGAATTACTTGTGTAAATTGTATTCTTTATTTAATTAAATTATTTGATATATATTGTGAATTGTTAGATAAAAATATTAAAATATGAAAATCTCATATGCTTAATTTTATGTTTAAATTAATTAATTGTTAAAAGAAATTGTTCATTCCTCCCGAATTTATCTTATTATAAATATACTTTCCTTCCGGAGGTACATAAGAAAATGTCCTCCTTTCTTGTGGAGCGGGCCGAATGCCTCGGCAGGATAGATGCATATATGGATCACGCCGCACGTTCCTCGATAGTGTACACCATACTCTGGAACGACCGTACGACCTCGGCAGAAATCGTGTCTAATAATAATAAAAATTACACGATACCTTGCTATTTTTCTTGCAGCTTGTGGATTTAATTAATAGATTGGAAATTTGTTACATTTAAAGGATTTTTATTATTTCTGCTAATTGAATAAATATTTTGTTAACTCTGTGTGTGATGCTAATTTAAATAATTCTATTTTATTTTATTTATTATTATTGACCCTTAATGAGTGTCAAAGTCGACCATCTCGTCTCTACCACTTCGAGATTAGGCTTGATACTTATTGGGTATATGTTGTTTACGTACTCATACTACACTTGCTGCACTTTTTGTGCAGGACCTGAGGTAAGTACTAGTGGAGGACCTATCATCTTACACCCACGTTATCCAGAGGCGTAGTGGTGAGCTGCCTTTCTGAGCCGATCTGCAGCTACCATTGTCTCTTCTTGTATTTACATTCTGTCTATTTTATTTCAAATAGTATTTGAAGTTTTGTATAATATACTAGATGCTCATACACTTGTGACACCAGGTCTTGGCACACACACATTGATAGAATTTGGAATCGTATTATTTTCTTGAATTTAAGTTGATCGATATCTTTTCTAATTTCTTTAACATTGCTAGTAAAATAATAAAATTACTTAGAAAATTATTCTGAAAATAATTGATATATGTTTAATTTATTAGTTGGCTTGCCTAGCTGTAGTGTTGGGCGCCATCATGACCTTTAGGTGAAATTGGGTTGTGACGACATGGTATCAGAGCACTAGGTTCACGTAGGTCTCACAAGTTATTATCAGGCCTAATAGAGTCTTGCGGATCGGTACAGAGATGTCTGAACTTATCTTCGATAGGCTATAGGATGTTAGGAAACTACATTTCTTCATCTTCCATCGTGCAATTGATGTAGTACTAAATATCTTTCTCTTACTCTCTCACAGATGGTGAGACCGCGCTCGAATGAGGCTCTAGACCAGGAAAGAGCTACTCCCCTAGTTACTAGAGGCCGAGGTAGAGTCCGTGGGAGGGCTCCAACCCATGGTAGGGGACGAGGACGTCCCAGGACTATTCTAGTGATGTCGCCTGTGGGTCCAGCAGAGAATCCCATTATTGAGGAAAAGGGTGAGGTGCCTGTGGCAGAGCTAGCTCCGGTGGATTTCACATCTGCATCGGGATTTCAAGATGTCATGGGTCGTATGCTGCGGTTCATGGATACTATGACTCGGGCTAATTTATTTCCGGCAGACCCAGCCATATCTCAGGCGGGCGGGGGAGCACACACACCTACCACACAGGCTCATGGATAGGCAGTTGTTGTATATCAGACCTAGGGTGCACTACCCGTGGGTGGAGCCCAGCCAGTGGCAGCAGCTACACCTGAGCCCAGGCCAGCTGCAGCCGTTGACCCTCAGAAACTATTGGACAGATGGACTAGACTATATCCTCCTGTCTTTGGGGGTGAGCGACATGAGGATCCCCAGGTTTTCATTGATCGGTGCAAGGCTAGACTGTACAACATGAGGATATTAGAGTCTCATGGGGTAGACTTTGCTACTTTTCAGCTATAGGGCAGAGCCCGTAGATGGTGGCAGTCTTATGTTCTTGGCAGACCAGCAGATTCTCCTCCCATGACTTGGGACAGATTCACTCGTATTTTCCCGGACAGGTATATTCCACCCTCTCAGAGGGAAGAGTTGAAGTTTCAGTTTGAGTAGCTCCAGCAGGGTCAGATGTCAGCGACCGATTATGAGGCGAGGTTTTCTAAGTTATCTCGCCATGCACTTATGATACTCCCCACTGAGGCGTAGAGAGTGCGGAGGTTTATTGCGGGTTTACATACTGGCATTCAAGCCACTATGGCTTGAGAGGTTGAGATGGGTACTTCTTATGAGCTAGTCGTGGAGATAGCCCGCAGGACTGAGGGTGTACGTCAGCAGAGCCGAGAGCAGGTTATGAGAGATAAGCGGTTCAGGTATTCTGGAGAGTTCAGAAGTGCTCCATCTGGGGGCAGAGGTTAGTTCGTGAGAGGGCAGTCCAATAGGCCCCCATATCCAGTACCACCGCCTCCTCGAGGTGCTCTAGTGTGCCCCTATCTCAGTGCTATACCATAGAGTTCTTATCGCCCACCAGCTATTCAGGGTCCTCCCAGTGGGTATTCAGTTCCCCAGAGCCAGACTCTTAGTCAGCAGCCCATCACACCAAAGAGTTGTTACAAGTACGGGGATCCCATTCATATATGGAGATTCTTCCTCAGGCTTCGGGGTAAACTAGTGCAACAGGGTCAGCAACCTATGATTACCGCACCAGTTGCTCCACCAGTCGTCCGACCACCAAGAGGTGGAGGACAGGTGGGTAGAGGCCGTCCTAGAGGTGGAGGTTAGCCAGGTGGAGGCCAGTCAGTTGGCGCTCCAGCTCGGTTCTATGCTTTTCCGGCCGGACCAGATATAGAGGCCTCAGATATTGTGATTACAAGTATTATTTTTGTTTGCGGCAAAGATGCCTCAGTATTATTTGATCTAGGATCTACGTATTCATATGTGTCATCTCTATTTGCTCAATTCTTGGGTGTTTCTCGTGATTCCTTAAGTAATCATGTTTATGTGTCCACTCCTGTGGGTGATTCTGTTGTTATGAACCGTATCTACCAGTCCTATGCTATTATATTTTGTGGTTATAAAACTAGAGCAGATCGTTTACTACTTGAGATTACCGACTTTGAAATTATTCTGGGCATGGACTGGTTATCTCTATATCATGCTATTCTAGATTGTCATGCCAAGACTGTTACCTTGGCTATTCCAGCATTGCCTAGGCTGGAGTGGAAGGGTTCGTCGGTTAGTTTATTTAATTGAGTTATTTCGTTTATGAAGGCTAAACACATGGTTGAGAAGGGTTGTTGAGCTTATCTAGCTTATGTTCGGGATACTACTGTATAGACTCCGGCTATTGATTCAGTGCCTGTAGTTCGGGAGTTCTACGATGTATTTCCTTCAGATCTTCCAGGTATTCCACCTGAACGTGATATTGATTTCTGTATTGACTTGGCTCCAGATACCCAGCCTATATCTATCCCACCGTATCACATGGCTCCGAAAGAATTGAAAGAACAGCTTAAGGAGTTACTAGCCAAAGGGTTCGTCAGACCGAGTGTATCGCCTTGGGGTGCACCGGTATTATTTTTGAAGAAGAAGGATGGAACAATGCGGATGTGTATTGATTATCGCCAATTGAACAACGTCACTATGAAGAACAAGTACCAATTGCCGCGTATTAATGATCTATTTGACCAGTTGTAGGGTGCTAGGGTGTTCTCTAATATCGACTTGAGATCAGAGAACCATCAGTTGAAGATTTGGGATTCGGATGTTCCAAAGACTGCTTTCAGGACTAGATATGGTCATTATGAGTTTCTGGTGATGTCCTTCGGTTTAACTAATGCCCCTATGGACTTTATGAATTTGATGAACAGGGTATTCAGGCCATATATTGATTCGTTTGTCGTTGTCTTCATTGATGACATTTTGATCTACTCGCGCAGTAAGGAGGAGCATGAGCAGCATATGTGAGTAGTGCTTCAGACATTGCGTGAACAAAAGCTATATGCTAAGTTCTCCAAATGTGAGTTTTGGCTAGAGTCTATAGCATTTTTGGGCATATTGTATCGGGTGAGGGTATTAAGGTTGATCCCAAAAAGATTGAGGCAGTTCAGAATTGGCATTATCCCACTTCGGCGACTGAGATCAGGAGTTTCCTAGGTTTAGCAGGTTATTATCGTCGGTTCGTGGATGGCTTTTCATCTATTACAGCACCTTTGACCAAATTAACTCAGAAGGGGGCTCCGTTCCGATGGTCTGATGATTGTGAGGCAAGCTTTCAAAAGCTCAAGACAGCATTGACTACAACACCAGTGTTAGTGCTGCCTTCCGGTTCGGGAAAGTATACAGTGTATTGTGACGCTACACGCGTTGGTTTGGGTTGTGTATTGATGCAGGAAAGGCGAGTTATTGCATATGCTTCACGTCAGTTGAAGCCCCATCAGAAGAATTATTCGTGCATGATTTGGAGTTAGCTGCGATTGTTCACGCTCTTAAGATTTGGAGGCATTATCTTTATGGGGTGTCTTGTGAAGTTTACACTGATCATCGCAGTTTGCATCATTTGTTCAAGTAGAGGGACCTAAATTTAAGGCAGCGCAAATAGCTTGAATTACTGAAAGATTATGATATTACTATCATATATCATCCGGGCAAAGCAAATGTGGTTGCAGATGCCTTGAGTAAAACGGAAGAGAGTATGGGTAGTTTGGCATTCATTTTAGTAGAGGAGAGGCCATTAGCTTTGGACATTCAGTCCTTGGCCAACAGACTTATGCGACTGGATATTTCAGAGCCCAGCCGAGTTCTTGCATGTGTTATAGCTCAGTCTTCACTATTTGAGCAGATCAAAGCTCGCCAGTATGATGATCCACACTTAATGGTTCTTTAAGAAACGGTACTACGAGGTGGTGCCAAGGAAGTTACTATTGGCGCAGATGGTATTCTGCGACTCCAGGATCGTCTATGTGTTCCTAATGTGGGTGAACTGAGGAAAACGATCCTAGATGAGGCACACAGTTCTCGGTATTCTATTCATCCAGGTGTTACGAAGATGTATCGTGACCTGACGTAGCATTTTTGGTGGCGACGAATGAACAGTTGAGTATGTAGCTAGGTGCCTAATTGCCAGCAAGTTAAATATGAGCACCAGAGGCTAGATGGCCTACTTCAACAGATGATTATACCGGAGTAGAAATGGGAATGCATTACTATGGACTTTATAGTTGGGTTACCGCGGACCTTGCGGAAGTTTGATGCAGTTTGGGTCATTGTCGACAGGTTGACTAAGTCGGCACACTTCATTCTGGTTGTGACTACATATACTTCAGAGAGTTGGCCCAGATATGTATTTAAGGAGATAGTTCAGATGTACGGTGTGCCAATTTCTATCATATCAGATAGAGGCCCTCAGTTTACTTCACATATCTGGAGAGCAGTACAGAGTGAATTGGGGACCCATGTAGAGCTCAGCAAAGCCTTTCATCCGCAGACCGACGGGCAGTCAGAGCGGACAATTCAAATTTTGGAGGATATGCTCAAGGCATGTGTTATTGTCATTGGAGGTCAGTGGGATCATTTCTTGTCTTTGGCCGAGTTTGCTTATAATAACAGTTACACATACAGCATTGAGATGGCTCCATTTGAGGCTTTATATGGTCAGCGATGTCATTCATCCATCGGGTGATTTAAGCCCGGTGAGGCTAAGTTATATGGTACTGATTTGGTGAAGGATGCCTTGGAAAAGGTAAAGTTAATTCAGGAGCGACTTCGTACAGCACCGTCCAGACATAAGAGTTACACTGATTAGAAAGCGCATGATTTATCATTTATGGTAGGTCAAAAAGTTCTCTTAAAGTTTCGCCGATGAAGGGAATCATAAGATTTGGGAAAAGGGGAAATTGAGCCCAGGGTTTATAGGCCCATTTGAGGTGTTGAGACGGGTTGGGGAGATTGCTTATGAGCTTGCATTGCCTCCCAGTCTATCGGGAGTTCATCTGGTTTTCCATTTATCTATGCTTCGGAAGTATCATGCCGACCTATCACATGTGTTAGACTTCAGCACAGTTCAGCTAGATAAAAGTTTGGGTTATGAAGAGGAGCTAGTTGCCATTGTTGATAAACAGGTTTGCCAGTTGAGGTTCAAGAGGATTCCTGTAGTAAAAGTCTAGTGGAGGGGCGAACCACACCAGGTATTATTCTAAACCTGTTCGAGGACGAACGTTTGTTTAATAAGCGGAGAATATAATGACCCAACCGGTCATTTTAACTTTTAGAACCCTGTTCCCTAAAAGCAAACTCCCCGTATGTGCTATTAATGATTTATGACTTGCGGGGATGGTTGGTTCGAGATTTGGAAGTGTTTGGGTTGAAATAACACTTGGTTCCTTAAGTTGGCTTTAAACGACCAGTTTGTCTTCGGTTAACATTTTTAGAAAACAACCCCGGAATAGAATTTTGATGATTCCAAAAGCTCCGTATGGTTATTTTGGACTTAGGAGCGTGTTCGGAATTTTATTTGGAAGTCCGTATTTAAATTAGGCTTGAAATGACTAAAATAGGAATTTAAGTTTGGAAGTTTGAGCGGGGAGTTGACATTTTTTATATCGGAGTCAGAATCTAGTTCTGAAAATTTGCATAGCTCCGTTATGTCATTTATGACTTGTGTGCAAAATTTGAGGTCAATCGTACTTGATTTGGTAGGTTTCGACATCAAATGTAGAATTTGGAAATTTTAAGTTTCATTAAGCTTGAATTGGAGCATGATTCGTGGGTGTAGCATCATTTTATGTGATTTGAGGCTTCAAATAAGTTTGTATGATGTTTTAGGATTTGTTGGTATATTTGGTTGAGGTTCCGAGGGCCTCGGATGAGTTTCGGATGGTTAACGGATCAAAGGTTGGACTTAAAACAGCTGCTGCAATATTTCTCTTCTACTACTGGGCTGTGATCGAGCCCAAGATCGAGGCCATGATCGAGGGTCATGATCGAAGGCAGGGCTCGAGGGTCATGATCGAAGGCAAAGGCTCGAGGGCCATGATCGAAGCCACGATTGAGGCAGAGGATCGAGGCCGTGATCGAGGGTCATGATCGAAGGCCCAAGCTCGAGGGCCACGATCGAAGCCATGATCGAGGCCGAGGATCGAGGTTATGACCGAGGGCTGCTAGGCAGAATTATAAAGGACGGCATTCGTCCCATTCGCCATTTTTAATAAATTGGAGCTTGAGCAGAGGCGACTTTTGATAGATTTTCAAGGAAAATACCTTTGGGTAAGTGATTCTAACCACGAATATATTATTATTTTTACCATTTAATTAGTGTTTTGAGATTTAAATTTGGAAAATTTTAAAAAACTCATAGAAATAAATTTTTGAGATTTCGGTATCAATTCGGAGTCGGATTTGAGTGAAACTGGTATGGTTGGACTCGTAATTGAAGGGGTTGTCGGATTTTGTAAGTTTTGTCAGATTCTGAGACGTGGGCCCCACGGACAATTTTTGGGCTAATTTCGGGTTTTTATTTAAAATGTAGTATTTTCTTATGAAATTGATTCCTATAATGTTTTGTGATTGTATCAATTTTGTTTGGTTAGATTCGAGCCAATCAAAGTTGGATAATCGAGAAAAAGGCCTTCTATTGGATTAATTGGAGTAAATTGAGGTAAGTCTCTTGTCTAATCTTGTGAGGGGAAAATTACCTCATAGGTGATTAAATAATATAATTATTACTAATTGTGGGGGTTACATACGAATGAGGTGACGAGAGTCCGTGCGTAGCTACTATTAATGCTAAAGTCCGGGTAGTTTAGGACTCAAGCATGTATTACTTGTCTAAATTGTATTCTTTATTTAACTAAATTATTTGATATATATATATATATATTGTGAATTGTTAGATAAAAATATTAAAAGATGAAAATATCATATGCTTAATTTTATGTTTAAATTAATTACTTGTTAAAATAAATTGCTCATTCCTCCCGAATTTATCTTATTATAAATATACTTTCCTTCCGGAGGTACATAAGAAAATGTCTTTCTTTCTTGTGGAGCGGGCTGAACGCCTCGACAGGATAGATGCATCTATGGATCGCGCCGCACGTCCCTCGGCAGTGTACACGATACTCTGGAACGGGCGTACGATCTCGGCAGAAATCATGCCTAATAATAATAAAAGTTACACGATACTTTGCTATTTTTCTTCCTGCTTGTGGATTTAATTAATAGGTTGGAAATTTGTTACATTTGAAGGATTTTTATTATTTGTGCTAATTGAATAAGAATTTTGTTAACTCTGTGAATGATGCTGATTTAAATAATTCTATTTTATTCTATTTATCATTGTTGACCCTTAGTGAGTGTCAAAGTCGACCATCTCGTCTCTACCACTTCGAGATTAGGCTTGATACTTACTGGGTATACGTTGTTTACATATTCATACTATACTTGCTGCACTTTTTGTGCAGGACTTGAGGCTAGTACTAGTGGAGGACCTATCATCTTACACCGACGTTATCTAGAGGCGTAGTGGTGAGCTGCCTTTCTGAGCCGTTCTGCAGCTACCAGTGTCTCTTCTTGTATTTACATTCTGTCTATTTTATTTCTGACAGTATTTGGAGTTTTGTATAATCTACTAGATGCTCATACACTTGTGACACCAGGTCTTGGCACAAACACATTGATAGAATTTGGAATCGTATTGCTTTCTTGAATTTAAGTTGATCGGTATCTTTTCTAATTTCTTTAACATTGCTAGTAAAATAATAAAATTACTTAGAAAGTTATTCTGAAAATAATTGATATATGTTTAATTTATTACTTGGCTTGCCTAGCTGTAGTGTTGGGCGCCATCACGACCTTTAGGCGAAATTGGGTTGTGACAAGTGGATGATCGGGTTAAGACGAAGAAGATGCCAGAGGAATGGACGTAGAGTACATTGATTCCATTATACAAGAACAAAGATGATATCCAGAATTGTAACAACTATAGGGGTATCAAACTGCTTAGTCATATGATGAAAGTGTGGGAGAGGGTGGTGGAAGTGAGGGTGAGGAGGTCATTGTCTATATCTGAGAACCAATTCGGATTCATGCCGGATCGTTCAACTACAGAAGCTATCCATCTTATCCGGAGGTTGGTGAAACAGTACAGGGATATGAGGAAGGATTTGCACATGGTGTTTATTGACCTAGAGAATGTGTACGACAAGGTTCCAAGGGAGGTTCTTTGGATATTCTTGGAGATAAAAGGTGTCCCGGTAGAGGTGATCAAGCAGGACATGACGCGACTTCAGCTCACCGAGGACATGACCCTTGATAGGAAGGTATGGAGAGAGAGCATTAGGGTTGAAAGTTAGTAGGTAGTTGAGCATTTTTCTACTCCGTTCTGTGTGTAAGTCTGATCGGTGAGTGTCGTGTTTTAGCATGCTAGTGGTGCATGTTGTGCTCGTACTATTTTATAGGACCTTGTCACTGCACTGATTATTGATATTGCTTTTCCAGGTATATTTTCTTGACTCTTGGCTCTCTGGTACTATCTGTCTCGTTATGTTATTGTTACTATTCTATTGTCACATTTTATCTTCTTGTGCCGAGGGTCTATTCGGAAACAACCTCTCTACCCCCAGGGTAGGGGTAAGGTCTACGTATACACTACCCTCCCTGGACCCCACTTGTGGGATATGTTATTGTTATTGTTGTTGTTGTTGTTGAATCAATCTACATATCTTTAAAACCGCATACAAATTTAATTATTATCCGATTTAAGGGTAAACAGGGACTAAACAATTCAATATCAATTTTATATTTTATGAGGTAAGTACAGAAAAATGGTGAAGTGATACTAGTTTTATTGTTAAACAGAAAATCAGGTGGTTGCTATTAACAGATTTGATTTAGAGAAAAACTTGAACTTCGCATCTTGATCCAGGAGCCAGGAGGAGTGTTTGTCGTGATCGAAATAAGTGTATGCGAAAGCTAACAAAGCAAATATTGACAACGATAAATTAGATTAAAAAAGAAAAATATATCAAAGAAGAAATTATAATTTAATATGATATGATTTTATCAATTAACTAACATAAGTAATTTAATAAAAAAGAAAAATATTTACAGAGAATAAACAACTCAAGGATTGAGTCTTCAGTCGTGGGATTTGATACTGGAATCAAACAACTAATTATCTGATATTTAGGAATATGTTTTAGGTTTTTTAGAAGTTTGTATTCTGATATGAAAGTAGAGTTTTTAGTACTCTCTTTGTTTCAATTTGTTTGAATGTTTTCGCAATATAAGGGTCAAATTGACCAATTTTTGGTGTACAAAAAATAAATAAGCAAAAAATATTATTCCACTTTCACGAAAAAATAATAAAGAAAAACAAAAGTGTGAAGGCTCTAGAATTGTTTTTATATAAATGCCAAAGACAAAGTACCAACGGACCTAGTTTTCGCTTCAAATGTACACCACGAAAATCATAAAGAGAATGAAATTATGAAGATGTTGGTATTATTAAGAGCAAACACCATGCCAAAATTATTTATACTTTGGGCAAATTTGTTATACAAATCTCACATATTGTTACGCACACCACAGTTGTTTTTTCGTTTTTTTAATTCTTTTTTTCATTACTTCGGGGGAAACAATTAACAGAAAGGGATGTTAAGTTACTGATAGGATCTGAACCCTCCACCTCAACAGTAGGGAGTTTATCAAGTAGGCTACCTCTTAACCCCTACTGCATAGGTCTTATTACACACCACAAGGGTTTTATTTTTGCTAATATAGAATTTAAGTTATATATGTTGACAATTTTTTATTCTAACAGAAATAGCAATAACATTGGCTAATACTCCAACCAAATCCCAAATGACAAGCTCCATGAATAGCTCCCTCCCATTTGATGCATTGGTTGTCACAGTCTTCAGTAACAACACAAGCCCCTTTCCATGTTGCGCTGGGTGTTTCACAACCAATTGCTTCTGCCTTTTGCATTTCTACATTAATAGAATAGAAAGTAACAACTCAAAGGTTTGCATTAGTTCTTTTCCTTAAAATAAATACTTTCTTAGATTTTTTAAGTATTGATTGAGAAATGAAAAGTATAGGATTTAAGTTATACACGCCGACAATTATTGCACTATCAATATAGTTTAACAAGTGATAATACTTTAGTTACCTTTTCTACAAAGTTACTAAGTGATTATTAATATTTAATATATATGTGTAAGGGTCTCACAAGTAACCTGATTCATGTAAATATATTCTACATCATCGGTGCATAGAACTTAAACTCTATGAAAAAAATATTGAGTTTAAGTTTTGTAAACTAACGATGTATAGATTTTCCGTACAATCATATTGAGTTGACCTTATAACAATAGGTAACTCTTCATAGTGAGCTTGATATGATAACTTGAAAAATAGAAACTTGTTATGGCAAGTTATATAAATATATATTGACAGTGTAAAAAGTCTTCACGCTCAATATAATATGATTTAAATTCACAAGTATTATTTAGTGTTAGGCATGATTTATAATATATTGGTTACTCACCAATTGATGCTATGAGGAAGCATAAGAAGAGAGCAAGAAAAGCAGCATAGAGAGACTTAGCCATATTTCAGAATCGCTTTGTTGATTAATCTTTGTGACTAAGTGAGGATTATTTAATTTTCACATTTTATAGAGAGGGATAGTCATTGTTTGTGAAGCGTACAAGAAAAGAAACGGAATTAGAATCTTATATCCTCGTAAAAGAGGCAGATCATTCGGTCACATAATTAAATATTGTCCTAGATGTGATTAATTTGTTTTGCTTCTCCATAAGTTTAACTTTTTTGCCTAACATATGATTAGTTAGTTTTCTATTCAAAATTTTAAATCCTACCGCTACTTTTAAATTAATATTGGATGATGACAATAGGAACTTTTATAATTAAGGCATTTAGGATAATACCCCAATTATTATTTGATAATTAAGAAGGATTACTCAAAAGCTTGATAAACATATGAAACTCTAGAACTGATAGTTATTTAGAAGGCCAAACCCATATACAGCCCTTTCAAGTTGGCTACATTTTTCATTTTGGCACTCTATCTCAACCTTGTTCTATTTTGGCCCTCCAACTATATTTCTTATATTTCATTTTAACACAAAAGCTGAAACCAGTGCAAAAAAATATAACGCGTGTGTATACACAAATCTGAGGTGTAATAAATATCCAATTAAATGTTGCCACCTGATTTTTTCATCCTTTATTTCATATAAGCTTTAAGTTTGAAGTGAATCCATGTCTCAAAGAAAAATATTTTTTCATAATGGAATGGATATTTGTTCTTGTGAATTTCAAGTTGAACTGAAAGTATCATGGACACCAAGAAATTCGGGTCGGATATTTTAGTATTGACCTGTTTGACAAGGATGAACAACATTTAATTGGATATTTATTACACCTCATATTTGTGTATACACACGCGCTATATTGTTTTGCACTGGTTTCAGCTTTTGTGTTAAAATGAAACATAAGTAGTAGAGTTGGAGGGCCAAAATGGAACAAGGTTGAGATAGAGTGCCAAAATAAAAAATGGAGCCAAATTGAATGAGTTGTATATGTGTTTGGCCTATTTAGAATGTATTTTCATTATAATATATTATTACTGTCCTTTAGATTAAGGGAGTCTCTTGTTGTCTTATTATATTATATTGGCAATCCTCGTCTCATGAGCTAAAATTTAGGATTGAATTAGGTCGAAAGTTTATTTTCTTATCATAATATATTAGGGTAAGGCCCTTCCATATTCTATATTTATCATATGTTAAATCCTCATATTATGTTATCCAGACTCCGGTTGTCCATTAGGCGGAGATTACATTTTTTAGAATATGTTGATGGAACAGGCTGTTGCCACATATAATCTTCAAATCATGAGCTAACTTTTGAAGTTGAGTACTTGAGTTAGATTCAATTTCCATTTTCTTTTTCTAAGGTTTAGGTCAAATCAATCACAAGACTCATGTGTGGCACTTAGGGCACCATCACTCACAAACATTCTGACTCAAACAAAAAACCCCAAACACGACCTACGTACTTCTCACAAGTTACACAATAAAGTAGCTAGGTTTGAAAGAAATAACTATGTTCGATGTGGAAATTCCAAGTCCTTACAACAGTAAGAGGCACAATCTTGATTAGTCTCTTATAGGGCCGGAATATATATATCAACTCTTCTTTCTCTTTTTCAAGGAATCCATGTGTTTGGCACTTCGTCTTTGTTAAGCCGTTGCTGAAATTAGTTTTGATGATTAACGAATAGTTGTTGACGAACCAAGCGCGTTGAAGATATTTGATATATAATAAACTAGTATATTTGTCCGCGCTTCGTGCAATCATGAGAAGATAAAAAATATATAATAGCTGAATTTTAGGATCATATTTTTTATAAAAGAGAATTTATCTTTACAAATCAAACATCATTTCATGATTTAAGCAGTTTTTATGCTTCTTCTAACATCTTTTAATTAAAAAGAAGTATGAGAAACATTTCCAGGTTAAATACGAACTTCGAAGTAGCCCATCTAAATCAATATTTGTGATAGATTTCCAAATTCTCAGGGACCTTCTATAGGTATCATACTTGGTGAAGCCTCCCTTTTTATTTCGTGTTGACAAGATCTGCAATTTTATCATGCAAGACATAAATGCAAAACACATTCTTGTGATAAATAAGCGCTTTCGCATTTATTTTTGTATCGGTTAAGAGAAATCACTTACTACAAAGTTCACAAAAAGGAAGAACGTTCAGCCTGCCACGACAGTGAAACGTTGTCAAGGAAAAGGTTAGAAATCAATTGAACACATTCATAAGCAAACCCGTTATTTAGGGGCAAAATTATCTTAATGATAAGCACCAACAGATGATCTCTCAGTTAAATATACCTATTTTTTTTTATTTGGTAAATACCATGCTACACAAATCTCTTAAGAATGGCTAAAATGACATAGAATTGTCTCAACCATTAAGATGAAAATTAGGTACTGATCATGCTTGTAATATTTTCAAATTCAGAATAATGTAGGTTTAATTGTTTTATGAGAAAGTGATGGCAAAAGCAAACCTACCAGTGGTCTTGAAATATGCTGCCAAACTCGAAATCTGATCATATTGACCCCCGAGTTTTATTTTTTAATGGGGGTCGAGAAAATGTGCGAAAGAATGTATAATAACTTACACTAATAATGTGTAGGGGCTTCAGAGAGAAAAGTTTAAATATAATGTAACTTTTATACTTAGAGACCCTCTAGCCGTAATGGAAAATTGGTTTCAAGGAAAAACAACGATAATGGACTCTTGACTGGAAAATATTGAACATGGAACCTTTATCCGTCTCAAGCACTGTGCTTTAATTCAAAATCAGCACCTAACATTCCATTCACTATTTCAAGAGGTTAAAATGCTAAACTTCGGAAGTCAATATCTAAAAAATAAAGCTACAAGTAAAAACATGAAAAGAACAAACAGATTAATTAGAAAGAATAGTTAGAAATCAGAAATGTATCACGTAACATTACACCCAATACTTGTAAGATAAAATGTAATAAATATTGAACATTAAAGGGGAAAAGGAAGAAACAATAAGGCAGAGAAAAAAAAAAGAACATCTAGAAGAGAAATGGTGGGAAAAATGAGAAAAGATAACAAAAAGAAGACAAATGGAAAATTTCAGTGATAGAAAAACATTAGTAAAATATGCATAAACATAACTTATGAATCCATCACCTCTTCATGATTTTTTCTAAATGGCAATATGTCCCTTTCTGTATGAGTTCTAAGAAATTGGAAACAAAATGAAACACATAAAATAAGAAAGAAAAACTTTTGATATTGGTTAGGCTTAAGGAGAGCAAAACTGTATTTCAAGAATAATGCCAATTCCTGATAAAGATGTTAGAAATTTGTTTCGTCAAGTGCCTTGAAAGAACAATAAGAATTAAAGGTAGGAAAAAAGGAAAAAGACAATCTAAGCGATGGAAAGAAGGAAAATAAAATAAAAGTGGAGAGATCTTGTGCAGAAGACAATACTCTAATATTGTTATTAGAGCAGCAGTTATCAAACCGTAAGAAACTTTTTGCCTTTGGGAAACACCCGTTAATGAAACGCTAGAAACTTTGGCATTTGGGCTTCCTTTAAAAGGTAACGGTTTTTCTTGGGACTTATTTGTTGGGTTAGAGGCAAATAATAGAAAAAGGTTAAAAAATGGGAAAAAAAAGATAAATTAAAATCCTGGCTTAGGTGAGTGCCACATCACTTCTCCTATGTCCCTCAATTTTATTTATATATATATATATATATATATATATATATATATATATATATATATATATATATATATATATATAGATTGGCTGATGACTTGTCAAACTAATATCATTGATCAAGAACTACAAACTAAAACTGAATGCAAGTAGGATTCTTCAGTAATATTATTTATGGAAGGATTAATTTCGTGGGTTACCAGCAATGTACCAATTAGAAGAAGAGTTTGTGGTCAACAAGAATTCAATTAATTGATACACTTGCATAGAAGAAAAAAGTGTGTGAAGTTGGAGATATTCAGCCAACGACATGCCTATATAAAGTATCATGTTGCTGCTATTCTCCCTCATATTATTTTGCATAACTACTGCAAATTAGTCATGTCAACTAGCAATCATAACAAGAAAGTACTTTTATTCAAACTGCATGCACAATTAGAACTTGGTATGAAGATGAAGTGTCTAGTTCTTTAATTATTGAGTCTTGATTTATTTTTCTTTAGTTTTATCTTATTTTTCTTTTGAGTAGTGTATTCGTAGATTATTAAATTATGGGAATTTGTTTTTAAGTTCTAGGCTAGACTTTATAATTTAGGAGAGTTAGCTATAATTGGGTTTATTATAGGGGTTATGGTACTAGAGTTTATAGTCTTTTTGAGTAGTAAGTTATAACCTAAAATTACTTTTGTTGATTAGTGAAGTTTCATAAAATTCCTATACGGTCAGGTCGTGGTTTTTACTCCCTTGAGCAAGGAGGTTTTCTATGTAAAAATATTGTGTTCTTTAAATTCGGCACTTTATTTTCTGTTTTGTACAACAATCTGCAGATTGAAGAACCATATGTAACGGTCCGGCCAGTCGTTTTGAGAGTTGTGGCCTCATTCCCCCATTTACTACTCATTTTGTACTTTATAGCTATTATGAGACTTGCCAGGGTAGTCGGTTCGGGTCCGGAGAGATTTCAGAACGAATTGAGACACTTAGTCTCAAGGTTGAAAACTTAAGTTGAAAAGGTTAATCGGATATTGATTTATGTGTAAATAACCCCGAAATAGAATTTTGATGATTCTAATAGTTCTGTATGGTGATTTTGTACTTAAGAACGTGTCCGAAAAATTATTTGGAGATCTGTAGTTAAATTAGGCTTGAAATGGCTAAAATAGAAATTTAAGCTTGAAAGTTTGACCGGGGAGTTGACTTTTTCATATCGGGCTCGGAATCCGATTCTAGAAATTTGAATAGGTCTGTTATGTCATTTATGACTTTTGTGCAAAATTTGAGGTCAATCGAGCTTGATTTGATATGTTTCAGCATCGAAGGTAGAAGTTAGAATTTCTTAGTTTCATTAGGCTTGAATTGAGGTAGGATTCATATTTTTAGCGTTGTTTGATGTGATTTGAGGCTTCGACTAAGTTCGTATGATATTTTACGACTTGTTTGTGTATTTGATTGAGGTCTCGGGGGCCTTAGGTGAGTTTCGGATGGTTAACGGATCAATTTTGGACTTTGTGCTTAGTTGAGGTTGTTGGTTTCCCTAGGTCTGATTTCCTTCTATGCAATCGCGTATGCTGGTCCGCGATCGCGAATGGGCTTTTAGGTGGATTGTGTTTTTTACTCTACGCGTTCGCACAGAATAGGTCGCGAATGCGGAAGGTTCGTTCACAGCGTTTCGCAAACGCATGGTATATGTCGCGTTCGCGTAGGGGTTTTGGGCTCTGTAGGTCACGCGCAGTTATGCTTCGCGATCGCGAGGCTCCGTTCACGATCGCATAAGTCTGAGCACTCCTTGTCCATGTTTGTGTGTGGTAAACCGTGTTCGCATAGGCTATTTTGGGGCAGCCTTGCTTTCCTCTTCTCGATCGCGAGGGTTATTCCGCGATCGCATAGTGTAATAACTCGGCATCAGAACTTAAATTTTATAATCGAGGGTCTTCTGTCATTTCTCATTTTAGGACTTTGAGAGCTCGGATTTAGGCAAGAATTTGAGGAATTTTCAGAGAAAACATAGGGATGAGTGTTCTTAACTCAATTTTGGTGAAATTACCCAAATCCATAGTTGTTTTTAAACATTTAATTGGTAATTTAAGTTGGAAAATTTAGAAAACCCTCTTGGTTTAAATTGAAGATTTGAGGATCGAGTTGGTGTCGAAATTTAGTAATATTGGTATGGTTGGATTCGTGGTTGAATGCGCGTTCATATTTTGTAATCTTTGTTGGGTTCTGAGATGTGGGCCCCACGGGCGATTTTTGAGTTAAATTTTGGATTTTGTTGGAAAATTAGTGTTTTCATTAGGAATTAATTCCAATAATTTGTATTGATTGAATAGAATTATGTTATATCACATGTTTTCGTACGTGAAAGTGCGCCATAAATAAATTAATGGAAGATCAGGGATGAGATTATCTTGAGGTTAACGTATTTATGCTATTTATAACAAGCGATAAGTAAGTGCCATGAAGGGTAAAGGATACACGAATTAAAGAAAATAAATTTTGTTGGGATAAAATATGGTCCGGGCTATAACACCCAATATTTATGGACTAGTACCATACAAGGTACCACATAGCCATGACAGTGAGGTGTATAAGGTATGCTAACAATGAGCAATATTTTAAGTAATTTGGGATAATTCTTAATTATGCGGGTAATTGATTAATTACCGGGTAACGGGACATTACCTAATTAACTAATAAGTTGGATAAAAATTAAAATTCCCACCCCCAACCCCCACGTGGCGGCAAGACACATATTATACAAATGACTCTTGGTCATATTAGCTTAGGTGGCCATTTAAAGTGATGTGTTTCACTTGGACATTGAATAATCAAGTGAGAATCATATACCTTCTTCCTAATTCAAATTCAAACATTTTCAAACCAGAAGCTAGAACTCAATCTAACAAGCTTCCAACAAAATTTCTTCCGACCAAATTAATTTTAGCGAGACTTATTAGTACACTAGCAACGTGATTCTTCAAATTCCTATAAAAAAATCCAACGAGAATTACTGAAATCATAGCAACGTAAAATTTTGCGGTTCTAAAGGAGTACGGTGCTACCTTTTCAAGAACATCATATGGACTTTTCCTTAATCCATATATGTTAAGGCTATCCCTTCTTTCTTTTTGGCATGATCTATACGACACAAGTGAAACGAGCAAATGCACAACTTCCATAAATTACTCTATTCGTAGAAATGATAGAGATATATATATTTTTATTCTTCCATAAGTCTTATTATTCTATCGTTTGTTCATGAGTCTCAGAAAATACGTAAGTTGATGAAATCTATTTCATGATATTAATCAGAGGCAAAATGGTCTTATGACACTCCAAAAGCTTTTATTGACGTACTTATCATGCATTGCATTCATTTACATTGACCCATGACCAGATGGCGTTATATACACGTATATATGTAAATATATGTATATGGGATGTGGGAAACAAGTTACAGCATTATATACGCACCACCATCTGATCAGTTGGTATATGTTGATAATTTTGCCCACAGTGGCCGAGGATATGATCGGATACCCTCAGAGACTTGATGATATTATGTACACCTATACTTATGCATGACACTATGATTATTTCATGATTTACAGAGTTATTCAAACTTACATGTCGAGTCTTTTACTTCATGTTTCTCTCATGTCTATTATTTACTGATTTTCATTCCTTTCATACTCGGTACATTATTTGTACTGACGCCCATTTTGCCTGGGGACGCTGTATTTCATGCTTGCAGGTCTCGATAACAGGTCGAGGGTCCTCTAAGTAGGCTATCAGCTCAGTGGAAGATGTTGGTGCTCTCCATTTGCTCCGTAGTTGCTTATTTGGTCAGTATAATTAGGACATATATTGATTGGTATGGCGGGGCTCAGTCCCGACCTTTATGATACTTATGTACTCTTAGAGGCTTGTACACAGATGTCATGTATACGAATACTTGTATGGCCTTGTCGGTCTATGTTTAGAGTTTATAAATGATCATGTTGGCCTATTAGGCCCATATGTCACGTGTATATGATGATGTAATAAGAAAGATACGTTACGTTGGTACTCGGTTGAGTAAGGTACCGGGTGCCCGTCGCGGCCCATCGGTTTGGGTTGTGACAAATTAATTGTGACTAGATACGAGATTTTCGGAGGCCAATTCGCGAGGTAAAGGCATAGCAGAGTAAAGAATTTCATTGTTCAAGATAAGTGACTTGTCTAACCTTGTATGGGGGAGATCCCCCTTAGAATTGATATTGATGTGAAAATTGTGATGTGTTGAAAGTTATGTACGCGAGGTGACAAGAGTGTACACGGGTTAAATGTTAACAATTATGTTCTTACATATTGTAGATCACTGTTGCATATTAATTAAATTATTTTATCCTGTTATATTCACTCGTCGAAGTTAGACGAGTGAATGATAGATTGATGATTATTAAGTTGGTGGTTGGAGAGTGCACCCTAAATGTCGTTAGCGCCTACGCACCGCATGTGGGCCTAGATGAGGAGGTTAAACGACGCTTCTGGGAGGAGTTAGATGAGACTGTGCGTCAGGTTTCGCCTACTGAGAAGCTATTCATAGGAGGGGATTTCAATGGGCATATTGGGTCGACTGCAGGTGGTTATGGCGAGGTGCATGGAGGCTTCGGTTTTGGGGAGAGGAACGGAGGAGGTACATTTTTGTTGGACCTCGCTAAGGCTTTTGGGTTAGTGATTGTGAACTCTAGCTTTCCAAAGAGGGAGAGGCATTTGGTTACTTTTCAAAATGTGGTGGCGAAGACTCAGATTGACTATCTTGTCCTCAAGAGAGGTGTCAGAGGAATGTTCAAGGATTGCAAGGTGATTCCGGGTGAGATACTCGCGATGCAACATAGGCTCTTGGTGATGGACGTTGATATTATGTTAAAGAGGAGGAAAACGTCTACTCGAGGAAGTCCGAGAATCAGGTGGGGAGCCTTAACTAAGGATAAAGCCCAAGAGTTGGAAGGGCGGTTGTCGGCTATAGGAGCTTGGAGGAGCAGCGGTGACGCGATCACTATGTGGTCAGCGACATCAGACTGTATTAGGGAGGTTACGAGAGAGGTGTTAGGAGCTTCGATGGGCATCTTTGGTGGGCACAAAGGACACTGGTGGTGGAATGAAGTGGTTCAAGGTAAAGTGGAAGCTAAGAAGGTGGCGTACCTGAAGTTAGTGGGGAGCATAGATGAGGAGGAGAGGCGATCATGCATGGAGAGGTATAAGACAGCTAGGAAGGAGGCTAAACGGGCGGTCACAGAGGCTAAGACTGCTGCATATGGTCGTATGTATGAGGAACTGGGGAGAAAAGGTGGGGAGAAGAAGTTATTCCGGCTGGCCAAGTTGAGAGAGAGGAAGGCTCGAGATTTGGACCAAGTGAGATGCATCAAGGACGAAGATGGTAGAGTATTAATGGAAGATGCCCAGATTAAGAGGAGATGGCAGACTTACTTTTATAAACTTCTGAATAAAGAAGGGGATCAGGATATTGTGCTAGGCGAATTGGAGCATTTCGAGAGTCACCGTGACTTTGGGTACTACAGGCATATCGAGGTTGGTGAGGTCGTGAGAGCTATGCATAAGATGAGTAGGGGCAGATCGACTAGGCCAGACGAGATTCCAGTGGAATTTTGGAAGTGTGTGGGGAGAGCAGGTTTGGAGTGGTTGACTAGGTTGTTTAATGTTATTTTTAAGACGAAGAGGATGCCGGATGAGTGGATGTGGAGTACGGTGGTCCCATTGTATAAGAGTTGTAGCAATTATAGGGGTATCAAATTACTGAGTCATACCATGAAAGTGTGGGAGAGGGATTGTTGAAGTGAGGGTAAGGATGACAGTGTCTGTATTCGACAACCAGTTCGGGTTCATGCTGGATCGTTCGACTACAGAAGCTATACACCTTGTTAGGAGGTTGGTGGAACTATACAGAGAGAGGAAGAAGGATCTGCACATGGTCTTTATTGACCTAGAAAAAACGTATGATAAGATTCATAGAGAAGTTCTCTGGAGATGCCTGGAGGCAAAAGGTGTATCGGTTCCCTACATTATGGCGATTAAGGACATGTATGATGGGGCTAAGACTCGGGTTAGGACAGTAGGAGGCGACTCTAAGCAGTTTCCGATTGTAATGGGGTTACACCAAGGTTTTGCGCTCAGTCCATTCTTATTCGCCCTCGTGATCGACGCGTTAACACACCATATTCAAGGGGAGGTGCCATGGTGCATGCTATTTGCCGATGACATAGTTCTGATTGATGAGTCGCGAGCCGGTGTTAACGAAAGGCTAGAGGTTTGGAGATAGGCTCTTAAGTCTAAGGGTTTCAAGTTGAGCAGGACGAAAATGAAATATTTGGAGTGTAAATTCAGCGCTGAGCCAGGGAAGTGGGCGTGGATGTGAGGCTTGAATCACAAGTCATCTCGAGTAGAGGCAGCTTCAAGTACCTTGGTTCGGTTATCCAGGAGGGAGGGGAGATCGACGAGAATGTCACACACCGTATTGGGGTAGGATGGATGAAGTGGAGGTTAGCATCTAGAGTCCTGTGTGACAAGAGAGTGCCACCAATACTCAAAGGTAAGTTCTATAAAGCGGTGGTTAGACCAGCCATGTTGTATGGGACTGAGTGTTGGCCCGTTAAGAACTCACATATCCAAAAGATGAAAGTAGCAGAAATGTGGATGTTGAGGTGGATGTGCGGGCACACTAGGATAGATAAGATTAGGAATGATGTTATTCGGGAGAAGGTGCACGTGGCTCCTATTGATGACAAGATGCGGGAAGTGAGGCTTAGATGGTTCGGACATGTTCAAAGGAGAAGACCAGATGCTCCGGTATAGAGGTGTGAGTGGCTGGTTGTGGAAGGCACGAGAAGAGGTAGAGGGCGGCCTAAGAAGTATTGGGGAGAGATGATCAGACAGGATATGGAGAGGCTCCAGATTTCCAAGGACATGACACTTGATAGGAAGATGTGGAGGTCGAGTATTAGAGTTGTAGGTTAGGATGTAGTTGAGTCTTGACTTACTTCGTACCATTGTGGGACTGGCCACGTAGGATTTTTGTCTAGGGTAGCTAGTGACAATGTTGTATTTTACTACTTCGCTTTTCAGTAAATGTCCTATTTACTAGCTATTGTTTTTGCTTTGCATATTTCTTCTGCATTTCATGGTGTTCCTATTTTTTCTATGATTGTTGTGGTGATACTAATGTTGTCTTCTCTTGTCATTTTGTCTTTTTGTTTTCTTGAGCCGAGGGTCTTTCGGAAACATCCTCTCTATTCCTTTGGGGTAGGGGTAAGGTCTGCGTACACACTACCCTCCACAGACCCCATTACTGGGATTCTACTGGTTGTTGTTGTTGTATCCTGTTATATTCATCATTGAGCTATTTTTATATTTTAAATTTGTGTGACCTTTTTTTGCTAATTGTCTTACATGTTTAGTTGAAACTTTATTTTTTTTATTCTGTGCATTATTTGAAGGTTGAATTTCTTAATTTAAATATTATTAATATGAAATATTTGACATTTTTAAAATTTGGTATTGAAGCAACGTGTTAAAATTAAGAAATGTTATTTTTGTTAAGTTATTCCCTCCCGAATATTTTGTTGATATTTTTTTGTATACATTGTGATTGAGCCGTGAGCTCCTTATTATGGAAAATAAATGTTGTTGTTGATTTATTTTGGCAAATTGAAATATTTGGGAACTTGAGGCGGTATAAGGCCTGGGTGTTGAAACGCATGCGGAGAGATAAGGATGGCTTGATATGCGTGTCTAGTAGGGGAACTACTAGAAGTCATGCAGTGTGATAAGGGCTGCTAAAATGTGGGATACTATTTCGTGAAAACTTATTTCTTTAAAATTAAATGTGAAGGCTCCCACGGTGATATAAGGAAATGAGATATTGTTAATTTACTTATGATTTGGGACTACGAGGTGGTATCTCGGGAGTGCCCTTATTGATATTTCTTTATGGCTGGATTTGCCTTTGGTTATTTTGTGTATTCTTAAAGTTGTAAATTTCTGTTTTCCTTCCGCGAGATGTTATTTACCCTTATTCTGTGTAGTTAAATTGTGACATACTACTTATGTCATTCATTTCCATTGTCATTTTATTATTATTATATTATTAAACTTTTCACCCTGTCTTTTATTATTTCCAGTACGGCCTGACCCGACCTCATCACTACTCTACTGAGGATAGGTTTGGCACTTACTTGGTACCGTTGTGGTGTACTCATACTATGCTTCTGCACATCGTTTTGTGCAGATACAGGCACTTCTTATCAGACCAGGCATCAATGAACTAGCCGTACGCGGAGATTTCAAGGTATATCTGCCAGCGTCTGCAGACCTCGAAGTCCCCTTCTATCCTTAATATGTCATTTTCCTTATTCTCCTTAGACTCTGATATATAGAGACACTTAGAATATAGTCTTAGAAGCTTGTGACTTAATCCTACCGGGTTTTGGGAGTTGTATTTATTTGAATTGCAGTTTTATTTATTTCAGATTTCTATTATGTTATTCCGCATTGATAGGCTTACCTAGTATTAGAGACTAGGTGCCACGACGACATCCTACGGAGGGAAATTGGGAGCGTGACAAGTTGGTACCAGAGCTCTAGGTTCATAGGTGTTATGAGTCACATGCAGGTTTAGTTCGCGGATCGGTACAGAGATGTCTTTACTTATATTCGGGAGGCTATGAAACTGTTAGGAAATGTTCACTTCGTTGGTTCCTTATCGTGCGCATTTGTTGACTTCAAAATTCTAAACCATTATCTTTTTATTCTCTCACAAATTGTGAGGACACGCACAACTGGATCCGATGATCGGACACTCGCACTCCTTGTTAGAGCCGCAAGAGGCAGGGGCCGGGGCAGAGGCTGAGCCAGAGGCCGAGGAAGACCGCGTGGTGCAGCCAGAGCACCTGGACAAGCTGCTACAGAGGAGCCACCAGTAGCTCCAGTTGGAGAGAAGGCACTAGAGATGCCTGTTACTACCCCTGCACTTCAGGAGACGCTTGCCCAGTTTTTGAGCATGTTCGGCACTCTAGCTTAGGAAGGGTTAATTCTAATTGCTCCTGCCACATCTCAGGCCGGGGGAGGAGCACAGACTCCCGCCGCCCATACCCCAGAGCCACGGTCCCAGGTTGACCATGCCCCACAGATTATACAAGTGCAAGCAGTTTTCCCAATTCGGCCCGAGGCTAGGGTAGCAGTTTCGGAGGGGGAGCAGCTCAGGCTTGAGAGGTACAAGAAGTACCATCCTTCCAATTTTAGTTGTTTGGATTCAGAGGATGCTCAGGGTTTTCTTGAGGAATGTCGTCGTATCCTCCGTACTCTGGGTATTGTGGATTCTAGTGGGGTTTCTTTCACGGTATTCCAACTTAGAGGAGCGGCCTACCAGTAGTGGCGAGCATACGAGTTGGATAGTCCGGCTGAGGTAGCTTCACTCACCTGGACTCAGTTTTCAGATATGTTCTTGAGGGAGTATGCTCCTCAGAGTCTCAGAGATGCATGGCACGTAGAGTTTGAGCAGTTGCGCTAGAGTTCTAAGATCGTGTTAGAGTATGCGGTCCGATTCAATGATTTATCTAGGCATTCACCAACCTTGGTTCCTACTGTTCGAGAGCGGGTTCATCAATATATTTAGGGGCTCCACCCTAGTATCATATTCAGTATGGCCCGAGAGCTGGAGATGGACATCGCATACCAACATATGGTGTCAACTGCTAGGAGATTGGAGGGTATACGGATCCGGAAGAGAGAAGAGAGGGAAGCTAAGAGACCTCGGGATTCTAGCACGTATAACAATTCTCATGCCCAAGCTGCAGCCCGTCATGGTAGAGGCTATATGGTCCGTCCTATTTATTCAGCACTTCCAGCTTCTAGCGGTATTCCGGCTACTCTCAGACCTCAGGTTCCATATTATGCACTGCCAGTGTCTACTGTACCTCCTGTACTGGGTGCTTTCAGCGGTCAGTCCATTCGATCAGGCCCGAGCCAGTCCCAGCAGCCACATCCTCCGAGGTTTATTTTGAGTGTGGTGACACTCGTCATATAATGAGGGATTTTCCCAGATTTAGGAGGGGTGAACCTCCACAGATTTCTCAGGCCCCACCCATTCCACATGGCCCTTAGGCTTTACAGGCCATGATTACTGCAGCAGTTGCCACTCCACATGCAACACCAGCTAGAGGTGGAGGTCGGACAGGTAAAGGTCGCCCTAGACTGGGAGGCCAGGCCAGTTATTATGCCCTTCCAGCTAGGACGGAGGCAGTTGCATCCGATTCTGTTATCATATGTATTGTTCCAGTCTGTCATAAAGATGCATCAGTCTTATTTGATTCAGTCTCCACTTATTCTTATGTGTCATCTTGTTTTGCCCCGTATTTGGCATATTCCGTGATTCTTTGAGTTCTTCTGTTTATGTATCTACACCCGTGGGTGATTCTATTATTGTTGACCTCGTGTATCAGTCGTGTTTGATTGTTATCAGTGGTTTTGAGACCAGAGCTGATTTATTATTACTCAGTATGGTGGATTTCGATATTATTTTTGGCATGGACTGGTTGTCGCCCTATCATGCTATCCTTGATTGTTATGTGAAGACAGTGACGTTGGCTATGCTAGGTCTACCATGGCTAGAGTGGAGAGGTACCCTGGATTATGTTCCTAGTAGGGTTGTTTCATTTCTTAAGGCTCAACGAATGGTTGAGAAGGGGTGTAATGCGTATCTGGCCTATATAAGAGATGTTAGTGTTGACACTCCTACTGTGGAGTCAGTTCCGCTAGTAAGGGATTTTCCAGATGTATTCCCAATAGATCTTCCGGGTATGCCACCAGACAGGGATATTGACTTAGGCATTGATTTATTTCCGGGCACTCAGCCCGTTTCTATTCCACCATATCATATGGACCCAGCAGAATTGAAGGAATTAAAAGAGCAGTTACATAAGGTTCTTGATAAGGGTTTTTTTCGACATAGTGTATCGCCTTAGGGTGCTCCTGCCTTATTTATGAAAAAGAAGGATGGTTCTATGCGAATATTATTGATTACCGCCAGTTGAACAAGGTTACAGTGAAGAACAGGTATCCATTGCCACGTATTGATGACCTATTTGATCAACTTCAAGGTGCCAGTGTGTTCTCTATGATAGACTTGCGTTCAGGCTATCATCAGTTGAAGATTCGGGAGCTAGATATCCCTAAGATTGCTTTCAACACTCGGTATGGTCATTATGAGTTCCTTGTAATGCTATTTGGGCTGACCAATGTCCCAACAACATCTATGTATTTGATGAACAATGTATTTCATCCTTATCTCGATTCTTTTGTCATTGTGTTTATTGACGACATTTTGGTGTACGCCCGAATCCGGGAGGATCATGAGCAGCACCTGAGGACTATGCTTCAGACTTTGAGAGAAAAGAAGTTATATGCAAAATTTTCAAAGTGTGAATTCTGGCTTGATTCAGTAGGATTTTTGGGTCATGTGGTAACGTACAAAGGGATCCAGGTAGATCCGAAGAAAATTGAATTTGTGCGTTGGCCCAGACCGTCTTCAACTACGGAGATTCAGAGTTTCCTTGGTTTGGTATGGTATTATCGCTGATTTGTTGAGAGTTTCTCTTCTATTGCTACACCTATGACTAAATTGACCCAGAAGGGTGCTCCGTTCAGGTGGACCGATAAATGTGAGGAGAGCTTTCAAAACCTCAAGACAACTTTGACTACAACCTAAGTATTGGTGTTTCCTACAGGTTTAGGGTCTTATACTGTGTATTGTGATGCGTCGCATATTGCTCTCGGCGGAGTGTTGATGCAAGATGGTAGGGTGATTGTCTATGCATCGAGACAGTTAAAGGTACATGAGAAGAATTATCCGGTCCACGACCTTGAGTTAGCAGCTATTGTCCATGCCTTGAAGATTTGGCGGTATTATTTGTACGGTGTCCATTATAAGGTCTACACCGATCATCGGAGTCTACAACATCTGTTTAAATAGAAGGATTTTAACTTGCGGCAGCAGAGGTGGTTGGAGTTGCTTAAGGATTATGATATCACCATTCTCTATCACTCTAGGAAGGACAATGTAGTGGCCGATGCCTTGAGTCATAAGGCGGAGAGTTTGGCCAGCTTAGCATATTATACTGGCAGCGGAGAGGCCATTAGCCTTGGATTTTCAAGCCTATGCTAACCAGTTTGTTAGATTGGATGTTTCCGAGCCTAGACGAGTTTTGGCTTATGTGATTTCTCAGTCTTCTGTTTATGATCGTATTAGAGAGCGTGAATATGATGACCTCCATCTGTTTGTCCTTAAGGACACAGTTCAGCACGGGGATGCCAAGGAAGTCACTATTGGAGATGATGGTGTATTACGGATGCAGGGCAGGCTATGTGTAACCAATGTAGATAGTTTGTGTGAGTTGATTCTCCAGGAGGCTCACAGTTCGCGGTACTCCATTCATCCGGGTGCTTCAAAGATGTATCAGGACTTGAGACAGCACTATTAGTGGAGGCGGATGAAGAAAGACATAGTAGCATATGTAGCTCGGTTACTAAATTTCCATCAGGTGAAGTATGAGCATCAGCGACTAGGTGGATTGCTGCAGAAGTTAGAGATTCCAAAATGGAAATGGGAGCGGATCACTATGTATTTCGTTGTTTGGCTACCACAGACTCAGAGGAAGTTCGATGCAGTTTGGGTGATTGTGGATAAATTGATCAAGTCAGCTCATTTCATTCATGTGGTTACAACTTACTCTTCGGAGCAGCTGGCTCAGGTTTATATTCGCGAGATTGTTAGGTTTCATGGCGTAGCGGTATCTATCATCTTTGATCGGGGTACACATTTTACATCCCGATTCTGGAGAGTCGTACCATAGGAGTTGGGTACTCGTGTGGAGTTGAGTACAACATTTCACCCTCAGACGGACGGATAGTCCGAACGCACTATTCAGATATTTGAGGATATGCTTCGTGTGTGTGTGTTAGATTTTAGGAGTTTTTGGGATCAGTTCTTGCCACTTGCGGAGTTTGCTTACAACAACATTTAATATTCGAGCATTCAGATAGCATCGTATGAGGCCTTATATAGGAGGCGGTGTCGGTCTCCGGTGGGTTGGTTCGAGCCGGGAGAGGCTAGGCTATTCGGTACAGACCTGGTTCAGGATGCTTTGGAAAAGGTTAAATTGATACAGGTCGACTTTGTACGGCCCAATCTAGACAGAAGAGTTATGCAGATCGGAATGTTCGTGATGTTGCATTCATCGCTGGTGAGCGGGTATTGCTCCCGGTTATGAGATTCGGGAAGAAGGGCAAGTTGAGCCCTAGGTATATTAGGCCTTTTGAGATACTTGAAAGGATTGGAGAGGTGGCTTACAGACTTGCACTACCACCTAGTCTCACTGCAGTTCATCTAGTGTTCCATGTTTTCATGCTCCGAAAGTATCACGATGATCCATCTCATGTATTAGACTTCAGCTCGATCCAGTTGGACAAGGATCTATCGTATGTAGAAGAGCCATTGGCCATTTTGAACCGGCAGGTTAGAAAGTTGAGATCGAAGAGCATTGCTTCAGTAAAAGTACAGTGGAGGGGCCATCCGGTCGAGGAGGTGACTTGGGAGACCAAGCATGATATGCACAACTATTATCCTCATCTTTTCACCACTTTAGGTATAATTCTATATTCGTTCGAGGATGAACGTTTGTTTATGAGGGGGAGGATGTATCGACCCGGCCAGTCGTTTTGAGAGTTGTGGCCTTGTTCCCCCTTTTACTTCTCATTTTATACTTTATAGTTGTTATGTGACTTACCGGGGTAGTCGGTTCGGATCCAGAGAGATTTCAGAATGAATTGAGACACTTAGTCTCAAGGTTGAAAACTTAAGTTGAAAAGGTTGATTGTATGTTGACTTATGTGTAAAAGACACCGAAATAGAATTTTGATGATTCCAATAGATTTGTATGGTGATTTTGGGCTTAGGAGCGTGTTCGAAAAATTATTTAGAGATCCGTAGTTAAATTAGACTTGAAATGGTTAGAATAGAAATTTAAGCTTGGAAGTTTGACCGGGGAGTTGACTTTTTGATATCGGGGTTAAAATCTGATTCTGAAAATTTGAATAGGTCTATTATATAATTTATTACTTATGTGCAAAATTTGATGTCAATCGGGCTTGATTTGATAGGTTTCGGCATCGAATGTAGAAGTTGGAATTCCTTAGTTTCATTAGGCTTGAATTGAGGTACGATTCGTATTTTTAGGGTTGTTTGATGTGATTTCAGGCTTCGTCTAACTTCGTATGATGGTTTAGAATTTTTTTGTGTATTTGATTGAAGTCCCGGGGGCCTCGGGTGAGTTTCGGATGATTAACGCATTAATTTTGGACTTTGTGCTTAGCTGAGGTTGCTGATTTTCCCCAGGTCTTGTTTCCTTCTATGTGATCGCATGTGCTGGTCTGCGATCGCGAAGGGGGTTTTAGGTGGACTGTGTTATTACTCTACGTGTTCGCAGAGAATAGGTGTGAACGCGGAAGGTTGGTTCACATCGTTTCGCGAACAAGTGGTGTATGTCGCGTTCGCGTATGGGTTTTGGGCGCTGCAAGTCACGCGCAGTTATGCTTCACGATCGCGAGGCGCCGTTCACGATCACGTAAGTCTGATCACTCTTTGTCCGCGTTCGTGTGAGGTAATCTGCTTTCGCATAGGCTATTTTGGGGCAGCCTTGCTTTCTTCTTCGCGATCGTGAGGGTTATTCCGCGATCGCATAATGTAATAACTGGGCATCATAACTTAAATTGCAGAATCGGGGGTCTTCTCTCATTTCTCATTTTAGGACTTTGAGAGCTCGGATTTAGGCGAGAATTTGAGGGATTTTCAGAGAAAACATAGGGGTAAGTGTTCTTAACTCAATTTTGGTCAAATTACCCAAATTCATGATTGTTTTTAACATTTAATTGGTGATTTAAATTGAAAAATTTAGAAAACCCTCTTGGTTTAAATCGAAGATTTGAGGGTCGAGTTGGTGTCGGAATTTAGTAATATTAGTATGGTTTCACTTGTGGTTGAATGGGAGTTCATATGTTGTAACCTTTGTGGGGTTCTGAGACGTGGGACCCATGGATAATATTTGAGTTAAATTTCGGATTTTGTTGGAAAATTAGTATTTTTGTATGGAATTAACTCCAATAATTTGTATTGATTGAATCGAATTAATTGTGGCTAGATACAAGGCTTTCGGAGGCCAATTCGCGAGGCAAAGGAATAACAGAGTATAGAATTACACTGTTCAAGGTAAGTGACTTATCTAATCTTGTGTGGGGGAAATCCCCCTTAGGATTGGTATTGATGTGAAAACTGTGATGTATTGAAAGTCATGTACGCTAGGTGACGAGACTGTACACGGGTTAAATGTGAAAGATTATGTCTTTAAATTGTGTAGATCAACAACAACAACAACCCAGTATAATCCCACTAGTGGGGTCTGGGGAGGGTAGTGTGTACGCAGACTTTACCCCTACCCTGGGATAGAGAGGCTATTTCCAATAGGCCCTCGGCATCCTTCCCTCCAAGAACTCCCCACCTTGCTTTTGGGGTGACTCGAACTCACAACCTCTTGGTTGGAAGTGGAGGGTGCTTACCATCAGAGCAACTCACCTTATCATAAAAATTGTGTAGATCACTCTTTCATATTAATTAAATTATTGTATCCTCTTATATTCATAATCATTGATCTATTTTTATATTTTAAATTTGCCTAGCCTTTTCTTGCTAATTGTTTTACCTGTTTAGTTGAAATTTTATTACTTTTATTCTGTGTATTATTTGAAGGTTGGATTTCTTAATTTAAATATTATTAATATAAATTATTTGACATTTATAAAATTTGGTATTAAGGCAACGTGTTAAAATTATAAAATATTATTTTTGTTGTGTTATTCTCTCCCGAATATTTTGTTGAGAATTTTTTGTATACATTGTGATTGAGTCGTGAGCTCCTTATTTGGGCACTTGAGGTGCAAATTGTGATATATTGTAATATTGATACGCATGCGGTGGTATAAAGTCTGGGTGTTGAAACGCATGTGGTGAGAGCGTGGCTAGTAGGGGAACTACTAGAAGATATACGGTGTGATAAGGGTAGCTAAAATGCGGGATGCTATTTCGGGAAAAATAATTTCTTTAAAATTAATTGTGAAGGCTCCCGCGGTAATATAAGGAAATGAGATATTATGAACTTATTTATGAATTGGGACTACGAGGCGGTACCTCGGGAATGCCCTTGTTGATATTTCTTTATGGCTGCATTTGTCTTTGGTTATTTTGTGTTTTTCTTAAAGTTGTAAATTTTTGTTTTCCTTCCGCAAGGTATTATGACACACTACTTACTTGATTCATTCCCATTGTCATTTTATTATTATTATATTATTAAACTTTTCACCCTGTCTTTTATTATTTCCAGTAGGGCCTGACCCGACCTCGTCACTACTCTACTGAGATTAGGTTTGGCACTTACTTGGTACCGTTGTGGTGTACTCATACTACGCTTCTGCACATCTTTTTGTGCAGATACAGGCACTTCTTATCAGACCAGGCATCAGTGAACTAGCCGTACGCGGAGATTTCAAGGTATATCTGTTAGCGTCCGCAGACCTCGGAGTCCCCTTCTATCCTTAATATGTTGTTTTCCTTATTCTCTTTAGACTCTCATATATAGAGACACTTAGAATATATTCCTAGAACCTTGTGAATTATTTCTACCGGGTTTTGGGAGTTATAATTATTTGAATTGCAGTTTCATTTATTTCAAATTTCTATTATATTATTCCACATTGATAGGCTTACCTAGTATTAGAGACTAGGTGGCATCACGACATCCTACGAAGTAAATTTGGGATCGTGACACCAGGTTATTCAATAGATCAAATTTGGGCAAGATACAATTCACCCATTCCTCTTCTTGTCTCAAAAATAACAGTCTTTATGTACCATGTTTAAGTTTTAAAAAAATAAACCAAAGAAGGTAATACTCCTTCTTCTTCTCACGTGAAGGCAGTCAGAACGTTCACTGATTTCCTAAATCAGTCTCTGCAATTTAAACTTTTAGATAATATGATAGCTTACTTCAATACAGATAGCATACTTCAATACAGAGACGAATATGTTTTATAATATGTAAATAAAGACCAATAGAAAAAAATGTTAGCCAAATTAGTAAAACCTGGGAAGAATCAAACAAATAGACTACATCAAACGACACATAGTAATTTATCCCGGAACTCATCACCTCGAGAATTTACTCGGAAAATACTAGGAAAGAGAACTGAAAACAAACTTCTGTTGATTTTTTTAAACCAAATTAAGATTAAAAAGAAATTTAACTAACATTCGGCATTAATCTAAAAAGGTATATACTTTTCTCCGCCATTTCCAATGGTATTAATTTCTAAATTAGTATTTTTTCTTGTATGTTTCACAACCATTATTACTTAGTAATTTGGTATCTTATCAATGATTCTCTATCCCTATAAAATGTTAAAGTTAAATCCTTACCTAGTTACAAAGAAACAACAAATACAGTTCAGTGAAATGGCTAAGTCTCAAATTCAATACGTTGCCTTTCTTGCTCTCTTCTTTTGCTTCCTCATAACATCAACTGGTGAGTACATCAAACTTACATCCTACTTAACACTTTCAGTCTGACATTATTTGATTTTGAAGTCAAAATAGAATTTGTTTATCAATGTTATTGGATTTCTGTTAAATCTTCCTACATTATTTGAGGGAATGAATTGGTGTCTCCTATAGTAAAGGCAGGAATTTCATAAAAAGAATTCAGAAAAAAGATACTCTATTGTATTTAGGGAATTCAATAGTTTATACATATATATACATAAAATAGATTTTCACCTATACATGCGGTAAAAGATTTAGGTGAAGGAAATTCAGTTGAAACCTCTTGGGTTGGCTCCGCCTCTAGTTGTCTCCTTACATGGTCCTACGCAATCTAGGAACGAACTATTATCTATTTACACAGTTTTGGATAATCTTCACCTCATGAACAAACTTTTGGAATGAGCTATGTCCAACGTCCATTTTTCCTTACGAGATATTTGAGCCCCCATATTATATTGTACACGCTCCACTCCGGATGTCCAGGCATGTGTGCATCGGGAGTGTTAAGTTGTACGTTGGTTGGGGGAATAGGTTGTTAATGTTGGAAAATATAACATCCCGTCCATAAACAATATCCACGACAAATAATAACATAAGAGAATAACAACCACACCAAATCTTTTAACGGGGTAAAATACAATACTCAAGCGGAGCAATATAATACCACTATAAAATTATAATTTGATAGTGTCAAGAGACTACTACAACTTCAAAAAATAATACTTTTTATTTTAAATATCTCACTATAATATTACTCACTCACTATTTATCTCACAAATTACAATACGTGGATTATTTTCTCTAACTCTCTGTTACTTCTCTCGATTTGGTGTGTCTTAGGTGAGAAATCAAAGCTGATATTTATAGCAGAGAATGACCGCCCAAACAACCAGTAAGATCTTGTTGCAATTTGCAACTTGAAAATCTACGTGAAATCTATGTCCACCTTGCTTCTAACAATGCAAGTTGCAACTTACATTCTTTTTGACCTTTTCATTTTTAATTCATTTACTCTTTTTAGTTCTTTATTCTTTTTTATTTAAATAGATCCCACAAATTTCTCTCTTAGTTTTAATTTTGTTTCTTCATTTCAATACTTGATCTCAATATAATCTCTAGAAATCTTCAAACTTGAGTGGTTTGGTAAAGATATCTGCAGCTTGATCGTGAAACTTCACATATTCGAGCTGTACTTCCTTCTTGGCAATACATTGTCTTTGCTTGTAGCCTTTAGCGACAAGTATTTCCTTGTGTCTCTTCACATCTCCATAAGCATTCTTCTTTGTCGTGTATACCCATTTAACTCTAATTGCTTGATGACCCTTGGTAAGAGTTGTTAACTCCCAAGTGTTGTTCTTCTCTATTGACTTGATTTCCTCCTCCATGGTTTGTCTCCACCTTTTATCTATGACAACTTCATCAAAGTTCATTGGTTTACTATAGGCAAAGAGACAATATAAAAACTCAAAATTAGTAATTTCTTATGTGTCATCGTAGAGCTCTTGAATACTCCATGTCCTTTGCGGTTGTTCATTTGAACTTTGTTGAGAAGAAGGAGATGCAACATTGGTTGGAGAAGGAGGTGGAGTTGTATCCTGCACAGGTTCTACGGTAGCTGGTTCTTCTTCATCACCAAATTAGGGGAGAAAATCATATGAAGTTTCTTCCTGAGCTTCCCAATTTCATGCCAATTCTTCATCAAATTCAACATCGCGACTTACCACCACTTTGCCGCTACTTGGGTTGTATAACTTGTAGTCTTTTGAACTCGTATCATAGCCAACAAACACATGCTTGAAACTTCGATCGTCAAGTTTTTCTCTCCCTTGGTGTGGCACATGAGCATAGACTATGCTCCCAAATATTCTCAAGTGCTTAACAATTGGCTTTCTTCCACTCCATGCTTCATGAGGGGTTTGATCTCTAACATTTCTTGTTGGAGACATATTGTTCAAATAAACTGCACAAGAAACAACTTCGGCCCAAAATTCCTTCGGCATACTTTTAGCTTTCAACATACATCTAGCCATATTAAGAGTCATTCGATTCTTTCACTCTGCAATTCCATTTTGTTGGGGTGAATAAGGTACCGTTAGAGAGTGACGAATTAAACGAGACTAACATAAGTCATTAAATTCTTTTGAAGTGAAGTCGCCTCCTCTATCGGACCTTAAATCTTTAATTTCATAGCCACTTTCTTTCTCCAGAAGTACTTTAAAATTTTTAAAAGCAGCAAAAGCTTGAGATTTTTGATTCAAGAAATAAACCCAAGTCTTTTTACTAAAGTCATCAATGAAGAGAAGAAAAATATTTACTTTATCAAAGGAAGGTGTATTGATTGCTCCACACTCATCAGTGTGAACAAGCTAGAACGGTTTGGTTGATATTGACATGGCCTCCTTTGGAAAACTCCTCCTTGCATGTTTTTTCAAGAAGACAAGCTTCACACAATTGATTGGGATGGTTGATTGATGGCATCCCATGCACCATGTTCTTTTCTTCTATTGATTTGAGCGCTTCAAAATTCAAGTGCCTAAATCACATGTGCCAACACCATGATTCATCTCGCATATTAGCCTTCAAATAAAATTGCATCAATTGTCTTAAGATTCAGAAAAAAATAATCTATTCTTTGCTATATGTACTTTAGCATATAGAATTCCACTTGAATCTCTAAGCCAAAGATGAATATTTTTTATGTGGATGTCATATTCCTTTTTAAGAAGTTGGCCCAAACATAAAATATTACTTTTTAATTTTGGGACATAATAAACATCTTGAATTACCTTGTGGACACCATTTTTATAGGAGATCAGAATCGTACCTATACCTTCGATTTGATTCTTTAAGGTATCTCCAAAGGACACATTATCTCTCACCGTTTTATTGATCTCCACAAACTTCTCTTTGCATCCACACATATGATTGCTTGCTCTATTGTCCAAATACCACGAGCTAAAATCATCGTTGTCTTCTTCCTTGAGTGCTAGCAACAACGTTGACTCATCTTCTTCTTTCTTGTCGTCAGCAAGGTTAGCTTTTTCTTCAATATTTCTACGACATTCCCAAAGTAAAGGCCAAATTTATGACAATTATAACACTCAATTTTTGATTTGTCATACCTTTATCCATTATTTTCTTAGTAGTAGCCACGTCATCTTCCTCCTCTTTGTCCACGGCCACGACCTCTGAATGTTTGGTGGATTTTAACTTCATTGTTGAAGTTGTTACCATTACTTCTTCCTCTTCCATGACCGCCAATGCCTCGTCCCTGTCCATTCCCTCAATAGCTCTTTTCACCTCCATAATCCTTGAATGATTCCTCAGTTTTAAGAAGTTGCTCCAATGACACTTCTTGTCTCCTTTTGATCTTTTTTTCGTGGGCCTACAAAGAATCCTCCAATTGCTCTACCATCATAGAGTCTAAATCTTTAGTATCCTCAATAAACCACACTACAAAATCTAATATATGTGTTAAAGTACGAATGATCTTTTCTACCACGCGAACATCTTCTATGTCCTCCCCGTATCTTCTTTTTGATTCACAATAGCTTTCACTTTTGAACAATAATTAGAAATGCATTCGGATTCTTGCATTTTTAAAACTTCAAAATCAGCCCTTAGAGTTTGAAGTTGTACCTTCCTCACCTTGTTAACTCTTTGGAGAGAATTTTGTAAAATCTCCCAAGCTTCTTTTGAGGTGGTAGTATCTGCCACCTTCTTAAACATTGCATCATCCAAACATTGGTGGATGAGCGTGATGACTTGTTGATCCTTCTTCCTTGTCTTTGCCAAGACATCTTTTTCATTTTGAGGCAAAGCTTCCTCATTATCGGATTTTTCATACCCTCTGTCTACGATTTCCCGCACATGCTAGGAGCCAAGAATGACTTTCACAGGTAGACACCATTTCTCATAATTATATTTTGTGAGACAGAGGTACTGAAAAAACATCGAACCATTATTCTCCATGGCTCTGATACCACATTGTTGGGAAACAATAATACCCCGCCCAGGAATAATATCCACGACAAATAATAATACAAGAGAATAACAACGACACCAAATCTTTTAATGGGGTAAAATACAATACACGAGTGGAGCAATATAATATCACTATAATATTATAACTTGGTAGTGTTAATAGACTACTACACCTATAAAAGAAATAACAATCTTTATTTTAAATACGTGACTACAATATTACTCTCACTCACTATTTATCTTACATACTACAACTTGTGATTATTCTCTCTAACTCTCAATTACTTCTCTCGATTTGGTGTGTCTCAAATGAGAAATCAAAGCTGCTATTTATAGCAAAGAATGACCGCCCAAACAACCAGCAAGATCTTGTTGCAATTTGCAATTTGCAATTGGCAAATCTACGTGAAATCTGTGTCCACCTTGCTTCTGACAATGCAACTTGCATTCTTTTTGACCTTTTCCTTTTTAAATCATTTTCTCTTTTCATTTCTTTATTCCTTTTTATTTGAATGGATCCCTCAATTAATGTTTCCTCATATGATCTTGAGACATACTCAGTGTAAGCTGGTTTTTAGAGTTGAATTAGGTCCAACGTTGTACAATTTAGTTATTTTTGATTGTTAAACTAACACTTCTTTTCTTTTCTACACAGAGATGATGCAAAAGGCAGAAGCACTTGGTTGTGAAAAGCCTAGCACAACATGGTCAGGGCCTTGCTTGTTTAGTGATGATTGTAACAACCAATGCATCAATTGGGAGGGAGCTGTTCATGGAGAGTGTAGTTTTGCACTTGGCCCTGAATGCTTTTGCTACTTCTGCTGATAATTGATCATCAACTTGGATTGATGTTATGTATGCCCAAACAAATATGTGAAGTTTGTTATAATAAGGCGACAGACTTAAATTACACTGATAGGTGTAAGACTTTCTTTATATTGTCGGTATATATAACTTAACCCATAGCACTGAAACTAAGTCTCTTCCATAAGAATAAATAAATAAATAAAATATAAAAAAAAATCCGCATATGTGACACGATAGCCTTTGACAAATCGAAGAATATTGAAGGTAGCATGCATGTGAGGCAATCTTGAGGACTTCAAAAACTTATTAAGATGTTGAATGGCATAAGAAATATAACATTTTAGTATGTGTTTATACAAATTTCATCACTTTGCCTAAACAGCTCATATAGTTTTCAAGATGAGGCGAAGGCATGGCTACATCAGCAATATGTTTAATTAATACACCCTCTATTCCACTTTATATGGTGTAGTTTAAGAGTATGAGGTTAACCTAACAAATTGTGCGTGTGAATTCAGACATAAAAATTTTAATTTTTTGAAATCAAATTTGTATACATAGAAAATATGTAAAAAATATTATAAGTCACATTAATTAGCAATCAAAATATTTAAAAAGTTCTTACAAAAAGTATAATCAAAGAAAATCTTTTTTAGCTCTTCAGCAAAAATTGTGTCACATAAATGAAACAGATGGGAATATTAGGTCAATGGAAGTCTTTGCATGAGAAAGAGCACCGAAAGCAATCCCAGATCTTTTATCTTGTAAGGGGGATATCACTAAAAACTTGAGGGCTACAAAGTTCTTTATTGACATTCCCTATAAGCAATATGTCGCCAAAATAAACTACACCCTCCGTTCTATTTTATATGAATGTATTTGATTGGGTTATAAATTTAAGTAATTAAAGAAGATTTTTGGTATGCAAACCAAATATATACAAATTATCCAAAATTATACAGAGAAAACTATCCTCTATCTCCTCAAAATTTTAATAGCCCATGTTTTTTTCCATTGACACGAAATGGTCCTCCGACCCAAATATATTACATCTACCAGTCCGAAATGTCTATTTTGTATATTTTTTGTATAGTGACAGTTTATTTTATATATTTTTTGTATAGTGACAGTCTATTTTGTATATTTTTTGTATAGTGACAGTTTATTTTGTATATTTTGTATAGTAATAGTCTATTTAGTATATATTTTATATAGTGACAGTCTATTTTGTATATATTTTGTATAATGACAGTCTATTGTATATAAATTGTGCAATAACAGTCTATTTAGTATATTTTTGTATAGTGACAGTTTATTTTTTATATGTTTTGTACATTAAATCCACATCAGTTACAAATATACTACCTCTGTGGTAGTGACATTAAATTAATTCCACATCAATTACAAATATACTACCTCCGTTTCAATTTATGTGAACCTGTTTGATGGGCATGAGGTTTAAGAAAAAATGAAGACTTTAGAAATTTGTTGTCCTAAACAAGTCAAAAGGGGCCAAGAGTATTTGTGTGGTTATAAAAGCTTCTCATTAAGGGTAGAATTATAAATTTAGGCTAAATTGTTTCAAATTTAGAAAGGGGTCATTCTTTGTCACGACCCGAAATTTCCACATTCGGGACCGTGATGGCGCCTAACATTTTACTTGCTAGGCAAGCCAACGTTAGAATAATTTTAACTATTTTTAACAATTCATCTTAATTAAATAGTAAAGAAACCAACAACCGGAATAATATCTGAATTTAAATGAACAAACCAAAATAATAAGGATGTCTAAATACCATCCCAGAACTGGAGTAACAAGTGTACGAGCTTCTACAATAATACAAACAAAGCACACATATAAGATAAAGTAGAAGGGGACACCAGAGTTGTGAACGTCGTGCAGCAATACCTCAAGTCTCCTCTGATAGCTGAATCCGAGCAAATCTATAGTACGCCGCTAGGACCAACTCCTGTATGTGCACAAAAAGTACAGAGTGTAGTATGAGTACAACTGACCCAATGTACTCTGTAAGTGCCGAGCCTAACCTCGACGAAGTAGTGACGAGGCTAAGGC
>AWOL01S0015047.1:47405-57662 GCA_000715115.1 Nicotiana otophora | reverse complement strand
TAATAATAATAATAATAATAATAATAATAATAATAATAATAATAATAATAATAATAATAATAATAATAATAATAATAATAATAATAATAATAATAATAATAATAATAATAATAATAATAATAATAATAATAATAATAATAATAATAATAATAATAATAATAATAATAATAATAATAATAATAATAATAATAATAATAATAATAATAATAATAATAATAATAATAATAATAATAATAATAATAATAATAATAATAATAATAATAATAATAATAATAATAATAATAATAATAATAATAATAATAATAATAATAATAATAATAATAATAATAATAATAATAATAATAATAATAATAATAATAATAATAATAATAATAATAATAATAATAATAATAATAATAATAATAATAATAATAATAATAATAATAATAATAATAATAATAATAATAATAATAATAATAATAATAATAATAATAATAATAATAATAATAATAATAATAATAATAATAATAATAATAATAATAATAATAATAATAATAATAATAATAATAATAATAATAATAATAATAATAATAATAATAATAATAATAATAATAATAATAATAATAATAATAATAATAATAATAATAATAATAATAATAATAATAATAATAATAATAATAATAATAATAATAATAATAATAATAATAATAATAATAATAATAATAATAATAATAATAATAATAATAATAATAATAATAATAATAATAATAATAATAATAATAATAATAATAATAATAATAATAATAATAATAATAATAATAATAATAATAATAATAATAATAATAATAATAATAATAATAATAATAATAATAATAATAATAATAATAATAATAATAATAATAATAATAATAATAATAATAATAATAATAATAATAATAATAATAATAATAATAATAATAATAATAATAATAATAATAATAATAATAATAATAATAATAATAATAATAATAATAATAATAATAATAATAATAATAATAATAATAATAATAATAATAATAATAATAATAATAATAATAATAATAATAATAATAATAATAATAATAATAATAATAATAATAATAATAATAATAATAATAATAATAATAATAATAATAATAATAATAATAATAATAATAATAATAATAATAATAATAATAATAATAATAATAATAATAATAATAATAATAATAATAATAATAATAATAATAGAGGTAAGACAATTAAATCATATCAATAACTGAAGTCAATTCAGCAGCCCTAGCCAATTATTTCTTTTATCATTCTGTTGCGGCGTGCAACCCATTCCCACAATATAATCCATCAATTAATTTTTGTTGCGTCGTGCAACCCACTCCCATAATATAAACTTAAAATAAAATCCGTTGCGGCGTGCAACCCGATCCAATAATATAATTTTTTAATTAATTTCCATTGCGGCATACAACCCGCTCCAACAATATAAACTTAAAATAAAATCCGTTGCAGCGTGCAACCCGATCCAACAATATAATCTTTCAATTAAATTCCGTTGCAGCGTGCAACCCGCTCCAACAATATAATTTAAAAACTTTTAAATGTAAAACATACTCCAATAAATACCACATTTAATAAGAAATTATTATGTAACAAAGCATGCAGTAATTATGATTTATTTAGTAAACAAGTAATGACAAGTAGCAATAAAATATGAAAATCATGGAGAAAATAGGCAATTTAATATTTAATATGCTAAATGTCAAGTAGCAATTAAGACACATAAGTCAAATAAGCATGTAGCAATTATAGCATGAATTCTAGTGTAATGACCCAAAAGATCATCTTATGTTTTAGAACTCGAATCTGCATTCTTAAGCCTTACAAATCTCATTTTTACCCTCCTCGATTTGCGTGAGTAGTCCGGACAGGTTTCCGAAAAGTTTTTATGTTGAAAACTAATAAAAATAAGAATTTTTGCCTTAAAAGTTGATTTTAGTTGACTTCGGTCAATATTTTTGATAAACAGGCCCGGATCTATGTTTGGACGGTCCCAGTAGATCCGTATCGAATTATGGGACCTGGGCGTATGCCCGGAATTGAATTCGGAGATCCCTAGCTTGAGTTATGAATTTTCGATAAATATTAAAAGTCTGAAAATTATTTATTTTTAAGAATTGATTGATATTTGGCATTGTTAGTATCGGGTCCGTATTTTGGTTCCGGAGCCCGGTACAGGTTCATTATGATATTTAAGACTTGTCTGTGAAATTTGGTGAGAAATGGAGTTGATTTGACGTGATTCGGACGTCCAGTTGAGAAAATAGAAATTTTAAAGTGTTCTTGAGAATTTCATTTGATTTGGCACTAAATTTGTAGTTCTAGGTGTTATTTTGGCGATTTGATTGCGCGAGCAAGTTCGTATGATGTCTTTAGACTTGCGTGCATGTTTGGTTTGGAGCCCCGAGGGCTCGGGTGAGTTTCAGATAGGCCACAAGATGTTTTGAACTTAGAAACTTTTGCTGGTATAACTGAACCTATTGTAGGCCTCTGATGTCGCAATTGCGAGATCAGGCAACGCAAATGCGAACCAAGCAGGCATGGCAATTGCGAGGTTTTTATCGCAATTGCGAAGAAATCTTAGGCCAGCAGTTCTCGCAATTGCGAGTTTTCTTTCGCAATTGCGAAGCGAGTTGGGGAAGGGCAGTGATCTTAAATGCGATCATTTAGTCGCATTTGCGAATATTCAATTGTCGCAAATGCGACACTTTCCTCGCATTTGCGAAGGCAGCGGGACTGTGAAGGGAATTGCAATTGCGAGAGTTCCTTCGCATTTGCGAAGCTCAGGTCGCAAATGTGACGTCTGCAACTGATCAAAATGACTTTTGGACGGGAATTTTCATTCATTTCCCAAATTTTCAAGACCTAAAACACAAGAGGCGGTTTTCCAAAGACCATTTCTTCCCCAAATCATAGGTAAGTGATTCTAAACTGGTTTCTTTCAATCTTTCACGACATTTTACAAGATGTTAACCTAAAATCTAAGGTTTTCATGGTAGAATTGAGGGGTTTTGGTAGAAACTAGGGATTTCGAAAATTTGGGGATTTAGGCCTCAATTTGAGGTCGGATTCCAAAACTAATTATATATTGGGGCTCGGGGGTGAATGAGTAAATGGATTTTGGTCCGAACCTCAGGTTTTGACCAAGAGGGCCCGGGGTCGATTTTTGACTTTTTGGAGGAAAATTTAGGAAATCTAAATTTATGCAATGTAATTGATTCTTTAGCAATATTTGATATTTTTGAGTCATTTTTGAATAGATAAGAGTGGTTTAGAGGTGAATTCCAAAGGAAAAGCTGTGATTGAGGATTAAGTGGCCTTCAGAGCAAGGTAAGTATTGTGTCTAACCCTGACTTGAGGGGATTAGGAACCTTAGATTACTTACTAAGTGAAATTCATGTGAGCGGCATATATGTGAGGTGGTGAGTACTTATGCACCGCCAATTTACCTGTTTTTTCATGTTTCTTCCGTTTTCCTATATTGTCTCATTCCTATGCCTAATTACTATGTGTTATACTAGTGTTGTTAAATTGATCGTCATTATCATGTTTACTGATTTTCTGGTGATAATTGAGTTTTTATTTCAAAGTTGAGATTGATATTATGGAACCAAATATTGAAGTAAGGTTTGTACTTGTTATTCTATCTCCCTGTTGTTATTTATGCATTGCATTATGGTAAGGGAGAGTGTTAATACACGAAGGGTGATGTCGTGCCATATTGTGAGTGTTAATGCACGAAGGATAATGTCGTGCCATGATATGAGAGTTAATGCACGAAGGATAATGTCGTGCCATGATATGAGAGTTAATGCACGAAGGATAATGTCGTGCCATGATATGAGAGTTAATGCACGAAGGATAATGTCGTGCCATGATATGAGAGTTAATGCACGAAGGATAATGTCGTGCCATGATATGAGAGTTAATGCACGAAGGATAATGTCGTGCCATGATATGAGAGTTAATGCACGAAGGATAATGTCGTGCCATGATATGAGAGTTAATGCACGAAGGATAATGTCGTGCCATGATATGAGAGTTAATGCACGAAGGATAATGTCGTGCCATGATATGAGAGTTAATGCACGAAGGATAATGTCGTGCCATGATATGAGAGTTAATGCACGAAGGATAATGTCGTGCCATGATATGAGAGTTAATGCACGAAGGATAATGTCGTGCCATGATATGAGAGTTAATGCACGAAGGATAATGTCGTGCCATGATATGAGAGTTAATGCACGAAGGATAATGTCGTGCCATGATATGAGAGTTAATGCACGAAGGATAATGTCGTGCCATGATATGAGAGTTAATGCACGAAGGATAATGTCGTGCCATGATATGAGAGTTAATGCACGAAGGATAATGTCGTGCCATGATATGAGAGTTAATGCACGAAGGATAATGTCGTGCCATGATATGAGAGTTAATGCACGAAGGATAATGTCGTGCCATGATATGAGAGTTAATGCACGAAGGATAATGTCGTGCCATGATATGAGAGTTAATGCACGAAGGATAATGTCGTGCCATGATATGAGAGTTAATGCACGAAGGATAATGTCGTGCCATGATATGAGAGTTAATGCACGAAGGATAATGTCGTGCCATGATATGAGAGTTAATGCACGAAGGATAATGTCGTGCCATGATATGAGAGTTAATGCACGAAGGATAATGTCGTGCCATGATATGAGAGTTAATGCACGAAGGATAATGTCGTGCCATGATATGAGAGTTAATGCACGAAGGATAATGTCGTGCCATGATATGAGAGTTAATGCACGAAGGATAATGTCGTGCCATGATATGAGAGTTAATGCACGAAGGATAATGTCGTGCCATGATATGAGAGTTAATGCACGAAGGATAATGTCGTGCCATGATATGAGAGTTAATGCACGAAGGATAATGTCGTGCCATGATATGAGAGTTAATGCACGAAGGATAATGTCGTGCCATGATATGAGAGTTAATGCACGAAGGATAATGTCGTGCCATGATATGAGAGTTAATGCACGAAGGATAATGTCGTGCCATGATATGAGAGTTAATGCACGAAGGATAATGTCGTGCCATGATATGAGAGTTAATGCACGAAGGATAATGTCGTGCCATGATATGAGAGTTAATGCACGAAGGATAATGTCGTGCCATGATATGAGAGTTAATGCACGAAGGATAATGTCGTGCCATGATATGAGAGTTAATGCACGAAGGATAATGTCGTGCCATGATATGAGAGTTAATGCACGAAGGATAATGTCGTGCCATGATATGAGAGTTAATGCACGAAGGATAATGTCGTGCCATGATATGAGAGTTAATGCACGAAGGATAATGTCGTGCCATGATATGAGAGTTAATGCACGAAGGATAATGTCGTGCCATGATATGAGAGTTAATGCACGAAGGATAATGTCGTGCCATGATATGAGAGTTAATGCACGAAGGATAATGTCGTGCCATGATATGAGAGTTAATGCACGAAGGATAATGTCGTGCCATGATATGAGAGTTAATGCACGAAGGATAATGTCGTGCCATGATATGAGAGTTAATGCACGAAGGATAATGTCGTGCCATGATATGAGAGTTAATGCACGAAGGATAATGTCGTGCCATGATATGAGAGTTAATGCACGAAGGATAATGTCGTGCCATGATATGAGAGTTAATGCACGAAGGATAATGTCGTGCCATGATATGAGAGTTAATGCACGAAGGATAATGTCGTGCCATGATATGAGAGTTAATGCACGAAGGATAATGTCGTGCCATGATATGAGAGTTAATGCACGAAGGATAATGTCGTGCCATGATATGAGAGTTAATGCACGAAGGATAATGTCGTGCCATGATATGAGAGTTAATGCACGAAGGATAATGTCGTGCCATGATATGAGAGTTAATGCACGAAGGATAATGTCGTGCCATGATATGAGAGTTAATGCACGAAGGATAATGTCGTGCCATGATATGAGAGTTAATGCACGAAGGATAATGTCGTGCCATGATATGAGAGTTAATGCACGAAGGATAATGTCGTGCCATGATATGAGAGTTAATGCACGAAGGATAATGTCGTGCCATGATATGAGAGTTAATGCACGAAGGATAATGTCGTGCCATGATATGAGAGTTAATGCACGAAGGATAATGTCGTGCCATGATATGAGAGTTAATGCACGAAGGATAATGTCGTGCCATGATATGAGAGTTAATGCACGAAGGATAATGTCGTGCCATGATATGAGAGTTAATGCACGAAGGATAATGTCGTGCCATGATATGAGAGTTAATGCACGAAGGATAATGTCGTGCCATGATATGAGAGTTAATGCACGAAGGATAATGTCGTGCCATGATATGAGAGTTAATGCACGAAGGATAATGTCGTGCCATGATATGAGAGTTAATGCACGAAGGATAATGTCGTGCCATGATATGAGAGTTAATGCACGAAGGATAATGTCGTGCCATGATATGAGAGTTAATGCACGAAGGATAATGTCGTGCCATGATATGAGAGTTAATGCACGAAGGATAATGTCGTGCCATGATATGAGAGTTAATGCACGAAGGATAATGTCGTGCCATGATATGAGAGTTAATGCACGAAGGGTGATGCCGTGCTGTTTCTATTGATTTTTATGGTGAGATTGAGAGTAAAAGCACGAACGGTGATGCCGTGTATTTTTCTTTACTGTATTCACTATTCCTGTTGATTCATGTTATATTGACTGCTCCGGTAATCATTCTGTTGTAGTTCTTCATCTTGTATTCCCCTCAGTATGTTCCCCTCCCGACATTTCCTATTTAGTTCTTCATTTATGTTATTTGTATATATACACTGTTAAATTGTACAAGTTAATTTATAGGTGCCTTGCCTTAGCCTCGTCACTACTTCGTCAAGGTTATGCTCGACACTTACCAGTACATGGGGTCGGTTGTACTGATACTACACTCTGCACTTTCTGTGCAGATTTTGATATCGGGTCGGGTTGATCGAGATTTTGCTATTGGTCCGCTGTCCAGAGACTCAAGGTAGATATGTCGGCGTTCACAGACCTTGAAGTCCCCGTCTATCTTTTCTGTTCCACTGTTTGTTTCATTTAGACAGTTGTATTTCTTTCAGACTATTACTTGTAGTAAATTTTAGATTGCTCGTTGTGACTCCAGATCCGAGTGGTAGTAATTAATACAGTTTTATGAAATTTCGCACTTAATATATTTCATCTTAGTTAATTATTGTTAATTATTGAATAGGAATAAGGAATTGATTAATGATTCTCTAACGTTGGCTTGCCTAGCAAGTTAAATGTTAGGCGCCATCATGGTCCCGTCGGTGGGATATTTCAGGTCGTGACAAGTTGGTATCAGAGTACTAGGTTGCCTAGGTCTCATGATTCACGAGCAAGCTTAGTAGAGTCTGGAGGATCGGTACAGAGACGTCTGTGCTTATCTTCCAGAGGCTATGAAGTTTAGGAACAAGTTTCACTTCTATTCTTCTCTGTCGTGTGATTTTGATTTCTTAATATTTATTGAACTCTTCTACTCTTATTCTCTCGCAGATGGTGAGAATACGTATCGCTTCCTCAGCTGAGCAGCAGCCAGAGCCTCCAGTGGCAGCTCCTACGCGGGGTAGAGGTCGAGGCCGAGGCCGTGCCAGAGGCTGAGGCAGGGGCAGGGCTCAGCCTAGAGCCCGAGCAGTAGCCCCAGCAGTGGAGCCTCAGATAGATCTTGACGAGGAGGTTCCATCCCAGACTGTTCCTGCCGGACCAGCTCAGGTTCCGGAGGGGTTCATTGCTACCCCAGTACTTCAGGACGCTTTGGTCCGTTTGGTGGACCTTATGGAGAGTGTGGACTAGACTGGCTTATTTCCCATGGCACCAGCAGTCTCTCAGGCTGGAGGAGGAGCCCAGACTCCTACCACTCCTGCTCCAGAGCAGATAGCTCCCCAATATCAGGCTCCAGCAGCTCAGCCAATCGGATTAGTTCAGCCGGTTATTGCGGCATAGGTCGGAGATGGGCCAGCTATGTCTTCTGAGGCTTTATGGAGATTGGACAGGTTTACCAAGCTCTTTCCTATTTACTTCAGTGGTGCTCCTTTAGAGGACCCCCAGGAATATCTTAACAGCAGTCACGAGGTTCTACGAAACATGGGTATAGTGGAGACCAATGGGGTCAATTTTGCTGCATTTCAGATGACTGGTTCTGCCAAGAAATGGTGGAGAGATTATTTGTTGACCAGACCATTTGGGTTGCCTGCTCTTATTTGGGACTAGTTCTCTCAGCTCTTCATAGAGAAGTTTCTGCCTATCACATTGAGAGAGGAGCATCACCGTCAGTTTGAGCATCTCCAACAGGGCAGTATGACTGTTACTCAGTATGAGACCCTTTTTGTGGATTTGTCCCATCATGCCATTCTTCTGCTTCCCACCGAGAGAGAGAGGGTGAGGAGGTTTATTGATGGACTTTCTCAGCCTATCAGATTGCAGATGGCTAAAGAGACTGGGAGCGAGATTTCTTTTCAGGTGGATGCTAATGTCGCCAGACGGGTCGAAATGGTTCTTACTCAGGGAGGTCAGGGGTCTGACAAGAGACCTCGTCATTTCAGTGAGTTCAGCGGTGCCTCATCTAGAGGCAGGAGTACTTTTGATAGAGGCCATCCTCCCAGGCCGTTTCATTCAGCACTTCGGGCATCCCACGGTGCCTCAGGTAGTCGTGGCCCTTAGATGAATTATTCCGACCAGCTTGCCTACAGTGCACCACCATCTCCTATTAGTGCACCTCAAATCCAGAGTTATTAGGGTGGTTATTCGGGTCGACCGGGTCAGTTTCAGAGTCAGCAGTCATCGCAACCGAGGTTATGTTATACTTATGGTGATCCGAGACACATTGCTAGATTTTTCCCTCGAGCAATGGGTAGCTCACAGCATCAGAGTTCTCGTTCCATGGTTCCGGCACCAGTTGCTACACCACCTGCTCAGCCAGCCAAAGGCAGGGGTCAGGCAGCCTGAGGTAGAAGCCATATTATTAGAGGTGGAGGTCAGGCCGTTAGAGGTAGAGACTAGCCAACTAGAGGCCGGCCCAGGGACGTAGTTCAGGGTGGTGGGGCCCAGCCCCAGTGTTATGCTTTTCCAGCCAGGCCTGAAGCTGAGTCATCTGACGCTGTTATTACAGGTACTATTTCAGTTTGCAGTAGAGATGCTTCAGTTCTATTTGATCTGGGATCTACTTACTCTTATGTGTCATCTTATTTTGCTTCCTATTTGATTGTGCCCCGTGAGTTTTTGAGTGCTCCTGTGTATGTGTCCACACCAGTGGGAGATGCTATTGCTGTAGATCGTGTTTATCGTTCTTGTGGTCACCATTGGGAGTCTTGAGACTCGTGTAGATCTTCTACTTCTTGACATGGTTGATTTTGATGTCATACTGGGTATGGATTGGCTGTCACCTTATCATGCTATATTAGATTGTCGTGCCAAGACGGTGACCTTAGCCTTGCAGGGGTTGCCTCAATTAGAGTGGAGAGGGAATCTTGGCCATTCTGTCAGCGGGGTTATCTCTTATGTGAAGGCTCGTCATATGGTCGAGAAGGGGTACCTAGTTTATTTGGCTTATGTCCGCGATTCTAGTACGGAGGTTCCTTCCATAGATTCGGTGCCGGTTGTTCGTGACTTTCCAGAGGCATTTCCTGCAGACCTTCCGGGGATGCCACCCGATAGGGATATTAATTTCTGCATTGATTTGGCTCCGGGCACTCAGCCTATTTCCATTATGCCATATCACATGGCTTCGCTAGAGTTGAAAGAATTGAAGGAGCAGTTGCGAGATTTGCTTGATAAGGGCTTCATTAGACCTAGTGTCTCGCCCTGAGGTGCACCCGTGTTGTTTTTGAAGAAGAAAGATAGATCGATGAGGATGTGTATAGATTATCGGCACTTGAACAAAGTCACAATCAAGAACAAGTATCCATTACCGAGGATTGATGATTTATTTGATCAGCTTCAGGGTGCCAAGGTGTTTTCAAAGATTGATTTGCGATCTGGCTACCATCAGTTGAGGATTAGGGCATCCGATGTTCCTAAGACAGCTTTTCGGACTCGGTATGGGCATTATGAGTTCCTAGTGATGTCATTTGGGCTGACAAATGTCCCAGTAACATTCATAGATTTGATGAACCGGGTGTTCAAA
>AWOL01S0015047.1:19415-46094 GCA_000715115.1 Nicotiana otophora | reverse complement strand
ACTTAGATTCCTTTGTGGTTGTGTTTATTGATGATATCTTGATCTACTCCCACAGTTGAGAGGAGCATGAGCAGCACCTTCGGATCGTTCTTCAGACTCTGAAAGACAGCCAGTTATATGCTAAGTTCTCAAAATGCGAGTTTTGTTTGAGTTCAGTTGCTTTCTTCGGTCACGTTGTATCAGCAGAGGGTATTCAGGTGGATCCTAAGAAGATTGAGGCAGTTCAGAACTGGCCTAGACCCACATCAGCTACAGAGATTCGTAGTTTCCTAGGTTTGGCAGGCTATTACCGTCGATTTGTGGAGGGGTTTTCATCCATAGCAGCCTTGTTGACCATATTGACCCATAAGGGTGCCCCGTTCAGGTGGTCAGACAAGCGTGAGGCGAGCTTTCAGAAGCTCAAGACAGCTTTGACCATGGCACTGGTATTGGTGTTACCCACAGGTTCAGGATCTTATACAGTATATTGTGACGCATCTCGTATTGGTCTTGGTGCAGTATTAATGCAAGATGGCAAGGTAATTGCATATGCATCGCAACAGTTGAAGGTTCACGAGAAGAATTACCATGTTCATGATCTAGAGGTGGCAACCATCGTTCACGCGCTGAAGATTTTGAGGCACTATCTTTACGGCATGCCATGTGAGGTATTCACTGATCATCGGAGCTTGCAGTATTTGTTCAAGCAGAAGGAACTCAATTTGAGGCAGCGAAAATGGCTGGAGCTATTGAAAGACTATGATATAACCATATTGTATCATCTCGGGAAGGCCAATGTGGTGGCCGATGCTTTGAGTAGAAAGTCAGCCAGTATGGGTAGCCTTGCATATATTCTAGTTAGTGAGAGACCACTTGCATTGGATGTTCAGGCCTTGGCTAACCAGTTCGTGAGGTTAAATATTTCTGAGCCCAGANCAAACCCTACTTAGATTCCTTTGTGGTTGTGTTTATTGATGATATCTTGATCTACTCCCACAGTTGAGAGGAGCATGAGCAGCACCTTCGGATCGTTCTTCAGACTCTGAAAGACAGCCAGTTATATGCTAAGTTCTCAAAATGCGAGTTTTGTTTGAGTTCAGTTGCTTTCTTCGGTCACGTTGTATCAGCAGAGGGTATTCAGGTGGATCCTAAGAAGATTGAGGCAGTTCAGAACTGGCCTAGACCCACATCAGCTACAGAGATTCGTAGTTTCCTAGGTTTGGCAGGCTATTACCGTCGATTTGTGGAGGGGTTTTCATCCATAGCAGCCTTGTTGACCATATTGACCCATAAGGGTGCCCCGTTCAGGTGGTCAGACAAGCGTGAGGCGAGCTTTCAGAAGCTCAAGACAGCTTTGACCATGGCACTGGTATTGGTGTTACCCACAGGTTCAGGATCTTATACAGTATATTGTGACGCATCTCGTATTGGTCTTGGTGCAGTATTAATGCAAGATGGCAAGGTAATTGCATATGCATCGCAACAGTTGAAGGTTCACGAGAAGAATTACCATGTTCATGATCTAGAGGTGGCAACCATCGTTCACGCGCTGAAGATTTTGAGGCACTATCTTTACGGCATGCCATGTGAGGTATTCACTGATCATCGGAGCTTGCAGTATTTGTTCAAGCAGAAGGAACTCAATTTGAGGCAGCGAAAATGGCTGGAGCTATTGAAAGACTATGATATAACCATATTGTATCATCTCGGGAAGGCCAATGTGGTGGCCGATGCTTTGAGTAGAAAGTCAGCCAGTATGGGTAGCCTTGCATATATTCTAGTTAGTGAGAGACCACTTGCATTGGATGTTCAGGCCTTGGCTAACCAGTTCGTGAGGTTAAATATTTCTGAGCCCAGACGTGTTTTAGCTTGTACAGTTGCTCGGTCTTCTTTGTTTGAGCGCATCAGAGATCGGCAGAATGACGATCCTCATTTACTTGTCCTTAGAGACACAGTGCAGCACGGTGGTGCCAAGCAGGTTACTGTTAGAGATGATGGAGTTTTGAGGATGCAGGGTCGTATTTGTGTGCCTAATGTGGATGGACTTCGTGAATTAATTCTTGAAGAAGCACACAATTTCAGGTATTCTATTCATCCAGGTACCGCCAAAATGTATCAAGATTTGCGGAAACATTATTAGTGGAGGAGAATGAAAAGGGATATAGTTGCCTATGTAGCACGGTACCTAAATTGCCAGCAGGTAAAGTGTGAGCATCAGAAACGTGGTGGTTTACTTCAGAGGCTAGATATTCCTGAGTGGAAGTGGGAGCGTATCACTATGGATTTTGTTGTTGGGCTCCCACAAACTCAGAGGAAGTTCGATGCAGTTTGGGTTATTGTCGACAGGCTGACTAAGTCAGCGCATTTCATTCCTGTGGAAGTTACCTATTCCTCGGATTGATTGGCAGAAATTTACATTCGTGAGATCGTCCGTCTTCACGGTATGCCCGTGTCTATCATTTCTGATCAAGGTACGCAGTTTACCTCACACTTTTGGAGGGCAGTACAGCATGAGTTAGGTACGCGGGTTGAGTTGAGCACAACATTCCATTCTCAGACGGACGGACAGTCCGAGCGTACTATTCAGATCTTGGAGGATATGCTCCGCGCTTGTGTTATTGACTTTGGAGGTTCTTGGGATCAGTTTTTGCCGTTAGTGGAGTTGGACTAAAATAACAGCTATCCGTCGAGCATTCAGATGGCTCCCTATGAGGTATTATATGGTAGAAGATGTAGGTCGCCAGGTGGGTGATTTGAGCCGGGGAGAGGCTCGGTTATTGGGTACAGATTTAGTTCAGGATCGACTTCGCATAACTCAGTCCAGGCAAAAGGTTATGCCGACTGTAGAGTTCGTGATGTTGCATTCATGGTCGGAGAGAGAGTGTTACCACGGGTATCACCCATGAAGGGTGTAATGAGGTTCGAAAAGAAAGGCAAGTTGAGCCCTAGGTATATCGGACCTTTTGAGATTCTGGAGAGAGTGGGAGAGGTGGCTTACAGGCTTGCGTTGCCCCCTAGTTTAGCAGTTGTTCATCCAGTATTCCATGTGTCCATGCTTCGAAAGTATCATGGCGATCCGTCTCATGTGTTAGATTTCAGCTCTGTCCAGTTGGAAAAGGAATTGACTTTCGAGGAGGAGCTGATGGCAATTCTAGCCCGGAAAGTTCGCCAGTTGAGATCAAAGAGTTACCCTTCAGTTCGGGTGCAGTAGAGAGGTCAACCTATTGAGGCAGCTACTTGGGAGACCGAGTCCGATATGCGGAGTAGATATCCCCACCTTTTCACCAGCCCAGGTACTTTTTTATGTCCGTTCGAGGACGAACGGTTGTTTTAGAGGTGGAGAATGTAATGACCCAAAAGGTCATCTTATATTTTAGAACTCGAATATGCGCTCTTAAGCCTTCAAAATCTCATTTTTACCCTTCTCAATTTGCGTGCGCAGTTCAGGAAGGTTTCCAAAAAGCTTTTATGTTGAAAACTAAAACAAATAAGAATTTTTTCCTTAAAAGTTGATTTTAGTTGATTTCAGTCAACATTTTTGGTAAACGGGCCCGGATCCATGTTCTGATGGACCCGGTAGGTCCGTATCGAATTATGGGACCTGGGCGTATGTCCGGAATTGAATTCAGAGGTCCCTAGCTTGAGTAATGCATTTTTGATGAAAATTAAAAGTCTGAAAATTATTTGTTTTTAAGAATTGATTGATATTTGGCATTTTTAGTATCAGGTCCGTATTTTGGTTCCAGAGCCCGGTACAGGTTCATTATGATATTTACTTGTCTGTGAAATTTGGTGAGAAACGGAGACGATTTGACGTGATTCAGACGTCCAGTTGAGAAAATAGAATTTTTAAAGTGTTCTTGAGAATTGCATTTGATTTGGCACTAAATTCGTAATTCTAGGTGTTATTTTGGCGATTTGATCGCGCGATCAAGTTCGTATGATATTTTTAGACTTGCGTGCATGGTTGGTTTGGAGCCCCGAGGATTCGGGTGAGTTTCGGATAGGCCACATGATGTTTTGAACTTAGACAATTTTGCTGGTATAACTGAAGCTGTTGCAGGCCTCTGATCTCGCAATTGCGAGATCAGGCATCGCAAATGCGAACCAAGCAGGTATGGAAATTGTGAGGTTTTTATTGTAATTGCGAAGAAAGCCTAGGCCAGTAGTTCTCGCAATTGCGAGTTTTCTTTCGCAATTGCAAAGGGAGTTGGGGAAGGGCAGTGATCGCAAATGCGATGATTTTGTCGCATTTGTGAAGATTCAGTTGTTGCAAATGCGACACTTTCCTCGCATTGGCGAAGGCAGCGGGATTGTGAAGGGAATCACAATTGCGAGAGTTCCTTCGTATTTGCGAAGCTGAGGTCACAAATGCGACGTCTGCAACTGATCAAAATGACTTTTGGACGGGAATTTTCATTCATTTCCCAAACTTTCACGACCTAAAACATAAGAGGCGGTTTTCCAAAGACCATTTCTTCCCCAAATCATAGGTAAATGATTCTAAACTGGTTTCTTTCAATCTTTAACTATATTTTACAAGATTTCAACCTAAAATCTAAGGTTTTCATGGTAGAATTGGGGGTTTTGGGTAGAAACTAGGGATTTCAAAAATTTGGGGATTTAGACCTCAATTTGAGGTCGGATTCCAAAACCAATTATATATTCGGGCTCGGGGGTGAATGGGTAAATAGATTTTGGTCCGAACCTCGGGTTTTGACCAAGCGGGCCCTGGGGCGATTTTCAACATTTTGGAGGAAAATTTAGGGAATCTAAATTTATGCAATGTCATTGATTCCTTTAGCAATATTTGATATTATTGAGTTATTTTTGAATAGATAAGAGTGGTTTGGAGGTGAATCCCAAAGGAAAAGTTATGATTGAGGATTAAGTAGCCTTCGGAGCAAGGTAAGTGTTGTGTCTAACCCTGACTTGAGGGAATTAGGAAGCTTAGATTACGCTAAGTGAAATTCATGTGAGCGGTGTATATGAGAGGTAACGAGTACTTATGCGCCGCCAATTTACCTGTTTTTCCATGTTTCTTCTGTTTTCCTATATTGTCTCATTCCTATGCCTAATTGCTATGTGTTATACTCATGTTGTTAAATTGGTCGTCATTATCATGTTTATGGATTTTCTGGTGATAATTGAGTTTTTTTTTCAAAGTTGAGATTGATGTTATGGAACTAAATGTTGAATGAAGGTTTGTACTTGTTATTCTATCTCCTTGTTTTTATTTATGCATTGCATTATGGTAAGGGAGAGTGTTAATGCACGAAGGGTGATGTCGTGCCATATTGTGAGTGTTAATGCACGAAGGGTGAGGCCGTGCCATATTGTGAGTGTTAATGCACGAAGGGTGATGTCGTGCCATATTGTGAGTGTTAATGCACGAAGGGTGATGACGTGCCATATTATGAGTGTTAATGCACGAAGGGTAATGTCGTGCCATGATATGAGAGTTAATGCACGAAGGGTGATATCGTGCCGTTTTTATTGCCTTTTATGGTGAGATTGAGAGTAAAGGCACGAACAGTGATGCCGTGTATTTTTCTTTACTATATTCACTATTCCTGTTGATTCATGTTATATTGACTGCTCCGGTAATCATTCTGTTGTAGTTCTTTATCTTGTATTCCCCTCAGTATGTTCCCCTCCCGACATTTCCTATTTAGTTCTTCATTTCTGCTATTTGTATATATACACTGTTAAATTGTACAGGTTGATTTGTAGGTGCCTTGCCTTAGCCTCATCACTACTAGGTCGAGTTAGGCTCGACACTTACCAGTACATGGGGTCGGTTGTACTGATACTACACTCTGCACTTTCTGTGCAGATTGTGATACCGGTTTGGGTTGATCGAGATGTTGCTATTGGTCCGCTGTCCGGGGACTCAAGGTAGATCTGTCGGCGTTCACAGATCTTGAAGTCCCCGTCTATCTTTTATGTTCCACTATTTCTTTTATGTAGACCGTTGTATTTCTTTCATACTATTACTTGTAGTAAATTTAGAATGCTTGTGAATTGTGACTCCAGATCCGGGTGGTAGTAATTAATACACTTTTATGATATTCCGCACTTAATATATTTCATCTTAGTTAATTATTGTTAATTACTGAATGGGAATAAGAAATTGGTTAATGATTCTCTAACGTTGGCTTGCCTTGCAAGTGAAATGTTAGGTGCCATCACGGTCCCGTCGGTGAAAGATTTCGGGTCGTGACATCTAGACATAATATTGGACAAGAAATATGAGAGAAATATTTTATATAATAAGTAATTCATGATTTAAAATAATTTATAATTTTTAGATAAATATGCAAACAATCAATTAGACGACATATAGGCACTCGTCACCTCGCCTATACGTCGTTACACATAAAATTCACGTAACAAATAATTCAAGGGTTTTATTCCTTCAAGTCAAGGTTATCCACGACACTTACTTCATTTGGCAATTTCAAGTGATCACTCGACCACGGCTTTTTCTTTCGAATTATTCTCTAAATCAATCAAACTTAGCAAATTATTTACCAACAATTCAATTTGAGCTTTAGAAATTATTCACAATTTGAAAGAGACTTAATTTAAGTCATTTTCGGAAAAGTCAACCAAAAGTCAACGTGGGACCCACTTTTCGGAACCCAACAAAAATTTCCAAAATCCAAACACCCATTCCGATACGAGTTCAACCATACAAAAATTATCGAATTCCCACATCCGATTGCCTTTCAAATCTTCATTTTACATTTTTAGAAGATTTTACAAAAAAACTGATTTTCTTCGATTACAATTATGGATTCATGATGTAAATAAGTTTGGAATCATGAAATTTAATCAATATAGGATAAGAAACACTTACCCAGTTCGAACCTTTGAAAACCCCCTCTGAAAATCGCCCAAACTGAGCTCTAAATTGCGGATAATGAAAAATTGGATGAAATCCCATTTTCAGAACTTAAGTTCTGCTGACCAGGGATTTACTAAATCCATTTGCGATCGCGTAGAACAATTTCTGTCCAGGTCCAGTGTACACTTCACGATCGCGAAGCACAAATGTCACAGGCTGCCAATTTGTACTATGCGAACGCGACATCCCTTACGCGAACGCGGAGCATAACCCTTAAGACCTTAGAGATCGCAAATTGCTTCATGCGATCGCGAAGCACAAATTTGAGTGCCCCAGCTTCTGCCTCATTTCCTCTTCGCGGACACGATCAACTATATGCGTACGTGATGCACTGGGAGCCAACCTTTCGCGATCGCTTCGCGAACTCTAAGAGTAAAAAAACTCACAGCTCATAATTATCTCTTCATGATCGCGGGAATGGCTTCGTGACCGCGAAGCACAATGCACCAGATGACAGTTGAAGCTCAAAAAACAGATTTTGTTTTCAAAGATAAATAGGTCTAAAGACTATCCGAAACTTACTCGAGCCCACTGGGCTCCAAACCATACATGCACACAAGTCCAAAAGCCTCATACGAACTCGCTCGCACGATCAAAACAGTAAAATAACACCTAGAACTACGAATCGGATGCCAAACAAAATGAAATTTTCAATGAAACTTAAGAATTTCTATTTTAACAACCGGAAGTCTGAATCACGTCAAATCACTTCTGTTTGTTAGCAAATTTGGCAGATAAGTCATAAATATAGTAATGGACCTATACCGAGTTCCGAAACCAAAATACAGACCCGGTATCAACAAAGTCAAATATTAATCAACCTTGGAAACTCTTTAAGCTTTCAAACTTTTAATTTTTAATAATTGGTGATAACTTAAGCTAGGAACTTTCAAATTACATTTCGAGCATACGCCCAAATCCCAAATCACGATACGGACCCATCGGGGCTGTCAAAATATTGATCCGGATCTGTTTGCTCAAAATGTTGACCGAAGTCAACTTAAGTGAGCTTTAAAGCACTAATTCATATGTTTATCAATTTTCACATAAAAGCTTTCCGAAAACATATATGGATTGTGTACGCAAGTCGAAAACTGCTAAATGGTACTATTCGAGGTCTTAGAGCACAGAAATGAATATTAAATTTACAGATGACCTATCGTGTCATCACATTCTTTTTGAAACGGATAAAAAAGGAAATAGGTTCACATAAACTGGAACGGAGGGAGTAGTAACATTTTCAAAAGTAAGAACACTAATAATTGATCACGCATTCGTTTGCGTGATTACAACAAATTAATATTATTCAACACATACTTTAACAATTCTAATCAAAGTAGATAAGAGGCAAGGCCTAACCCCAAAAAACACAGGAATATTTAAAATTGATTTAAAGCCAAATATAGTCAATAAAGCGACACGAAATTCGGGGAGTGCCTTACACTGTGATGACCCAATATGTCATCTTTAAATTTAATAATTATTTCTATGTTCTAAAACCTCAAATATCACCATTCATCTTCCTTGAATTGTGTGCACTGTCCGTAAAGTTTTTCGCAAAGTTTTTATGTGAAAAATTGATAAAAATATGAAATAGTACTTTAAAACTCACTTAAGTTAACTTCGGTCAACGTTTTGCGCAAACAGACCCGGATCAGTATTTTGACAGTTTTGGTAGGTCCGTATCGCTATTTGAGACTTGGGCGTATGCCCGAAATTTAATATGAAGGTCCTTAACTTGAATTATCGCCAGTTGATGAAAACTAGAAGCTTAAAGGCTTAAAGATTTTAAAGTTTGACCACAAATTGACTTTTATTGATATCAGGGTCAGAATTTAGTTATGAAAATTTTTATAGGTCCGTTATATTATTTATGACTTGTGTGCAAAATTTGAGGTCAATCAGACTTGATTTGATAGGTTTCGGTATCGAATATAGAAGTTGAAAATTCTTAAGTTCCTTAACCTTGAATTGGGGTATGATTCGTGGTTTTAGCATTGTTTGATGTGATTTAAGGTTTTGACTAAGTTCGTATGATGTTTTAGGACTTGTTGGTGTATTTGGTTGAGGTCCTGGGGGCCTCGGGTGGATTCCGGATTGTTAACGGATCAAAATTTGGACTTAAAGAAAAATCTAAAATTTTGGCCTTCTCATGTAATCACAACTGCGGAGTTTTGACCGTAGGTGCAAGCTCACAGAAGCGAACCTAGCCTCGCAGCAGCGGATGGTTCACAGAAGCGGATGGGGCATTGCAGAAGCGCGATCGCAGAAGTGGCACACGCATCGCGGAAGCAAAAAAGGGGAAGGGGCAACCTCGTCGCATTAGCAGACGTTTCTTCGCAAAAGCGAGTCCGCGGAAGCGGACTCTTGTCTGCAGAAGAGTGCCAGCCGGCAGAAGCGACCACAATCTCGGCAAAAGCGGAACCGCAGATGCGGTTAAGTGTATGTATGTGTGAAAGCACTGGACAGATTACAAAAACAGAAGGTTCCAACATTTTTGTCATTTTGGACATTTCCAACACGGTTTGAGGCGATATTTGAGCGAGAATTAACGGAAAAACTTAAGGTAAGTCACTTATGATCATTGTTAGTCAATAATATTGAATTATCATTGATTATTCCGACTAGATTACATATTTTTGAGGTGAAATTCGGGGATTTGGGCCTAGGGATTTGAAAATAAGATTTGGGGATTTGAAGGTCGAATTGATGTCGGAATTTGGTAAAATTTATGTGGTTGTACTCGTGGTTGAATGGGCGTTCATATTTTGTAACTTTTATCAGGTTCTGAGACGTGGGCCCCAAGAGCGATTTTTGAGTTAAATTTCAACTTTGCATTGGAAAAATTAGTATTTTCATATAGAATTGATTTCTATGATTCGTGTTGAGTATATTGAATTGTTTGTGACTTTAATCGAGGCATTCGGATACCAATTCGCTAGGCAAAAGTTTATTGGAATCTTTAGTTGGTTGCAAATCGAGATAAGTGTCGTGGTTAACCTTAACTTGAGGGAGTAAGACTTATTTGTCTATTTGCTACTTGATTTAATGTGCTGGTACAACGTATATGTGAGGTGACGAGTACTTATGAGTTATGGTTAAGTTAAAGCATGCGCGTGGAATATGTTTATTGTGAATAACTGCCTATTTAATTAAGATATTTCTGCTTAAGTTATTATTATTTATTTGATCATTTTTCACGAGATCATTGCTATTTTAATTATTGTCAAATATTTTGGAAAGTGAGGTTGGTATTCTGGTATTGAATTGATTGATAAGTATATATCCCCGCATTTAAATACTCTTCTGTATTTATATTATTATTTTCATGGTAAGGAAGAGTGTAAAAGCATGAATGGTGATGTCGTGCCATTTATATTATTTATATTATCCTTGCCATGGTGAGAAAGAGTGTAAAAGCACGAATGGTGATGCCGAGTCATTTTCAAAGAGTATAAAAGCACGAAGGGTGATGGCGTACCAGAAGAGAGCTAAAGCATAAAGGGTGATGCCTTGCCAGAAGAGAGTTAAAGCACTAAGGGTGATGCCGTGCCAATCTTATTATTTATTTATAAATTTATGGGAAGGATGAGAGTGAAAGCACGAAGGGTGGTGCCGTCCCATTTCATATTTTCAGTTGTTTAGTTTTTTGTTGATGAATTAATTGGTTGCTACGTGACACTTCTCCTGCTGAAATTACTATATCATCCATATTCGCATGTTCCCTCCCAAATTTATAAATTGTTATTTATGGTGCTATTGTTGCTTCATATTTGTATAAACTTGTACAGGTTGTTTACGTACGTGTCTTGTCATAGCTTCGTCACTACTTCGTCAAGGTTAGGCTCGACACTTACGGAGTACATGGGGTCGGCTGTACTTATACTACACTCTGCACTTCTTGTGCAGATTTTGGAGTTGTCCCCAGTGGCGTACCATAGACTTGCTCGGATTCAGCTACCCATAGGAGACTTGAGGTATAACTGCACAGTGTCCGCAGTTCTGAAGTCCCCTTCTATCTTATCTTAGCTGTGTATTATCTTTCAAACATATTAAATTTTATTCAGACCTTTATTTGTATTATTCTAGTAGCTCGTGCACTTATGACACCAGATTCAGGGATGTATTTGGATGATTCAGTAGTTATGGTCTTCCGCACCTTATTTCAGTAATTGACTTCCATTTAATTTAATTTGTTTGAAAAATGTTAAGATTATTCTAACGTTGGCTTTCCTAGTAATTGAAATGTTAGGTCCATCACGGTCCCGAAGGTAGGAATTTCGGGTCGTGACAAGTTGGTATCAGAGCACTAGGTTACTTAGGTCTCATGAGTCACAAGCAAGCTTAGTAGAGTCTGAAGGATCGGTACGGAGATGTCTGTATTCATCTTTCCGAGGCTATGAAGTTTAAGAGTCATATCACTTCTTCCTTATTCCGTTGTGCGATTCTATTTCTATCACCAATGATTGAACCATTATATTCTTATTCTCTTGCAGATGGTGAGAACACATAATACATCTACCTATGGACAGGGACCAGAACCCCCGGTGGTAACTATGACCAGGGGTAGAGGCTGAGGTCGTGCCAGAGGCAGAGGCAAAGCTCAATCTATAGCTCGAGCAACAGTACTCGTAGTGGAGCCTCAGCTGGATCTTCAGGAGGAGGTTCTAGTTCAGAATGTACCCGTTGGACCAATTCAGGTCCCGGAAGGATTCATAGCTACTCCAGTGCTTCAGGACGCTCTAGTCCGTTTGGTGAGCCTTATGGAGGGTGTGGCCCATAATGGTATATTTCCAGTTGCACCAGCCGTCTCACAGGTTTGGGGAGGAGCACAAACTCCCACTACTCCCGCTCTGAAGAAGATGGCTCCCCTGTATCAGGCTCCAGCAGCCCCACCAGTAGGGGTAGTTCAGCCAGTTATTGCGGCACAGGCTGGTGATAGGCCCGCCATGTCTTCTGAGGCTTTATTGAGGATGGACAAGTTTACTAAGCTATTTCCAGTTCACTTCAGTGGTACACCTTCTGAGGACCCACAGGATTATCTTGACCGCTACCATGAGGTATTGCGGAACATGGATATAGTTGAGACCAATGGGGTCGATTTTGCTGTATTTTAGATGACGGGTTCCGCCACGAGGTGGCGGAGAGATTTTATGTTGACCAGACCAGCTGGGTTTCCTGCACTGACTTGGGAGTAGTTCTCACGGCTATTTCTATAGAAATTTCTCCCTATCACATTAAGAGAGGATTATCGCAGGCAATTTGAGCGACTCCAACATGGCAGTATGACTGTTACTCAGTACGAGAGCCATTTTGTAGATCTAGCATGACATACTCTCCTTTTACTTCCTATTGAGGGAGAGAGAGTGAGGAGGTTTATTGATGGACTCACTCACCCTAACAGGATTCAGATGGCCAAGGAAACCGGAAGTGAGATTCCCTTTCAGGCAGCTAGTAATGTTACCAGGAGGATCGAGATGGTTCTTGCACATGAGAGAGGGTAGGGGTCTGATAAGAGGCCTCGTCAGTTGGGTGGTTTCAGTGGTGCTCATCTGAAGGCAGAGGTAAGTTTGGTAGCGGTCATCCTCCCAGGCCTTTTAATTCAGTGCTCCAGGCATCCCATAGTGCTTCAGGTGGTCCTGGCCCTCATATGCCTCATTCTGACCAGCTAGCTTACAATGAACCACCAGCTCTTATTAGTGCACCTCCGATACGGAGTCATCAGGGTGGTTATCCAGGTCGACATGGCCAGTTCCAGGTTCAGCAGTCACAATAGTCGAGATCCTGTTATACTTGTGGTGATCCGAGGTACATTGCTAGATTTTGACCCAAGTCTCAAGGCAACATGCAACATCAGGGTTCTCGTGCTATGATTCCAGCACCAGGTGTTCCGCCACCCGCCCAGCCAGCTAGGAGCAGGGGTCAGACATTTAGAGGTGGAGGTCAGGTCGTTAGAGGTGGAGACCAGCTAGTTAGAGGTCGTCCCAGGGAAGCGATTTAGATTAGTGGGGCCCATCTCCGATTTTATACTTTTCCAGCTAGGCCTGAGGCCGAGTCATCCGATGTCGTGATCACAGGAATTGTTCCAGTTTGCCATAGAGATGCTTCAATTCTATTTGATCCAGGATCTACTTATTCCTATGTGTCCACCTACTTTGCTTCATATCTGGTTATGCCTCGTGATTCTCTGAGTGTTTCTGTGTGTGTGTCCACACTGGTGGGAGATTTTGTTGTGGTAGATCATGTCTATCATTCGTGTGTGGTTACTATTGGGAGTCTTGAGACCATCGTGGATCTCCTACTTCTTGATATGGTAGATTTTGATGTTATATTGGGAATGGATTGGATGTCACCTTATCATGCTATATTCGATTGTCATGCCAAAACGGTGACCTTAGCCATACCGGGGTTACCTCAATTAGAGTGGAAAGGGATTCCTGGCCATTTTACCAGAAGGGTTATCTCTTATATGAAGTTTTGGCATATGGTCGAGAAGGGTTGTCTAGCTTATTTGACTCATATTCGCGATTCTAGTGTGGATGTTCCTTCTATAGATTCAGTCCCGGTTGTCCGTGAGTTTTCAGATGTATTTCCTGCAGATTTACTAGGGATGCCACCCGACAGAGATATCGACTTCTGTATTGATTTGGCTCCGGGCACCCATCCTATTTCTATTCCACTATACCGTATGGACCCACCAGAGTTGAAGGAATTAAAAGAACAATTACCAGAATTGCTTGATAAGTGCTTCGTTAGACCTAGTGCCTTGCCCTGGGGTGTGCCCGTGTTATTCGTGAAGAAGAAAGATGGGTCGATGAGAATGTGTATAGATTATCGGAAGTTGAATAAGGTCACTATCAAGAACAAGTATCCGTTGCCGAGAATTGAGGACTTATTCGATAAGCTTCAGGGTGCCAAGGTATTTTCAAAGATCGATTTGAGGTCTGGTTACCATCAGTTGAAGATTAGGGCATCTGATGTCCCTATGACAGCTTTTCGGACTCGGTATGGGCATTACGAATTCCTAGTGATGTCATTTGAGCTAACAAATGCCCCAGGAGCATTCATGGATTTAATGAACCGGGTATTCAAGCCCTATTTAGATTCTTTTGTGGTTGTATTTATTGATGATATCTTGATTTACTCCAGCAGTCGAGAGGAGCATGAGCAACATCTTCGGATTGTGCTTCAGACTTTGAAGCATAATCAGTTATATGCCACATTTTCAAAATGCAAATTTTGGTTAGACTCGGTTAGCTTTTTGGGGCATGTTGTATCGGCAGAAGGAATAAAAGTGGATCCTAAGAAGATCGAGGAAGTTCAGAATTGGCCTAGACCTACTTCAGCTACAGATATCCGGAATTTCGTGGGCTTGGCGGGTTATTATCGCCGGTTTGTGGAGGGATTTTCATCCATAGCATCCCTACTGACCAAATTAACCCAGAAGGGTGCCCCATTCAGATGGTCAGACGAGTGTGAGTTGAGCTTTCAGAAGCTCAAGACTGCTTTGATTACAACACCAGTGTTGGTATTACCCACAAGTTTAGGATCTTATAAGGTGTATTGTGATGAACCTTGCATCAGGCTTGGTGCAGTATTGATGCAAGATGGCAGGGTAATTGCATATGCGTCGCGGCAGTTGAAGGTTCACGAGAAGAATTATCCTGTTCATGACTTAGAATTGGCAGCCATTGTTCATGCGCTGAAGATTTAAAGGCATTACCTTTACGGTGTCTCGTGTGAGGTATTTACTGATCATCGTAGCCTACAGTATCTGTTCAAACAAAAAGATCTCAATTTGAGGCATAGAAGATGGTTGTAGCTGTTGAAAGACTATGATATCACCATTTTGTATCACCCCAGAAAGGCCAATGTTGTGGTCGATGCTTTGAGTAGAAAGGCTGTGAGTAGGGCAGCCTTGCGTATACTCCCGTTGGTGAGAGGCCGTTAGCTACAGATGTTCAGACTTTGGCCAATCAGTTCGTGAGGGTAGATATTTAAGAGCCTAGTCAGGATTTAGCTTGCACAGTTGCTCGATCTTCCTTGTATGAGCGTATCAAAGAATGACAATATAAAGATCCTCATTTGTTTATCCTTAAGGACACGGTGCAGCACGATGGTGCCAAGCAGGTTACTGTGGGGGAAGATGGAGTCCTGCGGATGCAGGGTCGTATTTGCGTGCCTAATATGGATGGGCTTCATGAATTAATTCTTGAAGAGGCCCATAGTTCCCGGTATTCCATTCATCCAGGTACCGCCAAAATGTATCAAGATTTGCTGCAACATTATTGGTGGAGGAGAATGAAGAAGGATATAGTTTCATATGTAGCTCGGCGTCTAAATTGTCAGCAAGTCAAGTACGAGTATAAGAGACCTAGTGGTTTTCTTCAGAAGTTAGAAATTCCTGAGTGGAAGTGGGAGCGTATCACTATAGATTTTGTTGTTCGGCTCCCACGGACTCAGAGAAAGTTTGATGCAGTATGGGTCATTGTGGACAGGTTGACCAAGTCATCACATTTCATTCCAGTAGCAGTTACCTATTCTTTAGAGCGGTTAGCGGAGATTTACATCCGCGCGATTATCTACCTTCATGGTGTGCCTGTGTTTATTCTTTCTGATAGAGGTACGACGTTCACCTCGCACTTTTGGAGGGCTTTACAGCGTGAGTTAGGCACGCGGGTTGAGTTAAGTACAACATTTCATCCCCAGACAGATGGACAGTCCGAGCGCACTATTCAGCTATTGGAATATATGCTTCGCGCTTCTGTTATAGACTTTAGAGGTTTTTGGGATCAGCTCTTGCCACTTACGGAGTTTGCCTATAATAACAATCACCAGTCGAGCATTCAGATGGCTCCATATGAAGCATTATACGGGAGGCGATGTCATTCTCCAGTTGGCTGGTTTGAATCAGGAGAGGCTCGATTGTTGGGTACCGAATTGGTATAGGATGCCTTGGATAAGGTCAAGATTATTCACAGCTCAGTCTAGGCAAAAGAGTTATGCCGGCCATAAAGTTTGTGATGTTGCATTCATGGTTGGAGAAAGAGTATTGCTCCAGGTTTCACTTATGAAGGGTGTAATGAGGTTCGGAAAGAAGGGCAAGTTGAGCGCTAGGTATATCGTACCCTTTGAAATTCTTGAAAGGGTGGGTGATGTAGCCTACAGGCTTGCACTACCACCTAGTTTATCAGCAGTTCACCCGGTGTTCCATGTGTCTATGCTCCAAAAATATCATGGTGATCCGTCCCATGCATTAGATTTCAGCTCAATCCAATTGGAAAAATATTTGACTTATGAAGAGGAGCCAGTAGCTATTCTAGCCCGGCAGGTCCGACAGTTGAGGTCTAAGAGTTATGCTTAAGTTCGGGTGCAATGGAGAGGTCAGCCGGTAGAAGCATCTACCTGGGAGTCTGAGTCGTACATGCAGAGTAGATATCCACACCTTTTCACCAGCTCGGGTAATTTTCTAATTCCGTTCGAGGACGAACGTTTGTTTTAGAGGTGGAGAATGTGATGAACCAATATGTCATCTTTAAATTTAATAATTATTTTTGTATTCTAAAATTTCAAATAGCACCATTCAGGTCTCCTCAACTTGCGTGCGCTATCCATAAATTTTTTCGAAAAGTTTTTATGTGAAAAAATGATAAAAATGTGAAATAGTGCTTTAAAACTCACTTAAGTTGACTTCGGTCAACATTTTGAGCAAAAGAACCCGGATAAGTATTTTGACAGTTCCGGTAGGTCCGTATCGTGATTTGGGACTTGGGCATATACCCGAAATTTAATTTGGAGATCCCTAGCTTGAGTTATCGCCAGTTGACGAAAACTAGAAGCTTAAAGGCTTAAAGATTTAAAAGTTTGACCATAAATTGACTTTTATTGATATTGGGGTCGGAATCCTGTTCTGAAAATTTTTATAGGTCCGTTATGTCATTTATGACTTGTGTGAAAAATTTGAGGTCAATCGGACTTGATTTGATAGGTTTCGGCATCGAATATAGAAATTGAAAATTCTTAAGTTACTTAAGCTTGAATTGGGGTATGATTCGTGGTTTTAGCGTTATTTGATGTGATTTGAGGTTTCGACTAACTTCGTGTGATATTTTAGGATTTGGTGATGTATTTGGTTGATGTCGCGTGGGCCTTGGGTGGATTCCGGATGGTTAACGGATCAAAATTTGGACTTAAGGAAAAATTTGAAATTTTGGCCTTCTGGTGTAATCGCACCTGTGGATTTTTGACCGCAGGTGCGAGCTCGCAGAAGCGAGCCTCGCCTCGTCACTTCTCCTGCTGAAATTACTATATCATCCCTCTTCCCATGTTCCCTCCCAAATTTATAAATTATTATTTATTGTGATATTGTTGCTTCGTATTTGTATATACTTGTACATATTGTTTACGTACGTGTCTTGTCATGGCCTCGTCACTACTTCGTCGAGGTTAGGCTCGATACTTACGGAGTACATGGGGTCGGTTGTACTCATACTACACTCTACACTTCTTGTGCAGATTTTGGAGTTGGTCCCAGCGGCGTACCATAGACTTGCTCGGATTCAGCTACCCAGAGGAGACTTGATGTCACGACCCGAAATTTTCAACCGACGGGACCATGATGGCGCCTAACATTTCACTTGCTAGGCAAGCCAACATTAGAGAATCATTAAATCAATTCCTTATTTCCATTCAGTAAATAACAATAATTAACTAAGATGAAATATAAAAGGATGCGGAATATTATGAAACTGTATTAATTACTACCACCCGGATCTAGAGTCACAATTCATGAGTATTCTAGAATTTACTTCAAGTAATAGTCTCAAAGAAATATAACTGTCTAAATGAAAGAAAACAGTAGGACAATAAAGATAGACGGGGACTTCAAGGTCTGTAAACGCCAACAGATCTACCTTGAGTCTCCAGACAGCGGACCAATAAAAAAGTCTCGATCAACATGAGCTGGTACCAACATTTGCACAGAAAATGCAGAGTGCAGCATCAGTACAACCGACCCCATGTACTGGTAATTATCGAGCCTAATCTCGGCGAAGTAGTGACGAGGCTAGGACAAGACACCCACATATAACCTGAACAATATAATCATGCTAGTGGCAACAACAATAAATAAAGAAATAACGTAGAAATAATGGAAATGGGACATACAGTGGGGGAATACAATATAAAGAGTGAAAATAATGAAAAGACAGAATTAAACCGAAAATCCTTAAATGAATTTAGCAAATAAAACAACAAAGGAAAATTGCACGGTATCACCCTTCATGCTTTTACTCTCAGCCTTACCAAATAAATAAATAGAACGTCACGGCATCAGCCTTCGTGCTTTTACTCTCAGCCTCACCAAATAAATAAATAGAATGGCATGACATCACCCTTCGTGCATTAAACCTCTATTAGTATACACGGCATCACCCTTCGTGCTTTTATACTCTTCCTCACAATATAAATAATGCATGCACGGCATGACCCTTTATGATTTACACTCCTCCTCACAAATCACAGAATCAATAACAACGGATAGATAGGAGTATCACTAAGAAACCAGTATTTTACCCATAATCAATAGCAAAATGTAACCTCAACCTTGAATTAATATTCGAAAGTTACCAAATCTCAGTGAAACCAAATATAAGTCACCCAACATTTCAAATAACCCGCTAAGCATGGATAGTAGAATTTAAGGCTACAAAATAGACAAGAATAGAATTTCACTCGCATGCTATGACTCGACAACGACACATAGATGCTTGTCACCTCACCTATACATCGTATTTAACAACCAAACACACAGCAAAATAACACACAATACCTATTCCCTCAAGCCAAAGTTAGACACGACACTTACCTCGCTCCGAAAGCCACTTAATTCTCAATCACAACTTTTCCTTTGGAATTCACCTCCAAACCACTCGTATCTATTCAAAAATGACTCAATAATATCAAATATTGCTAAAGGAATCAATTATATTGCGTAAATTAAATTTTCCAAATTTTCCTCCAAAAAGTCAAAAACCTGACCCCGGGCCCGCTTGGTCAAAACCCGAGGTTCGTACCAAAATCCATTTACCCATTCACCCCTGAGCCCGAATATATAATTATTTTTGAAATTCGACCTCAAATTGAGGTCTAAATCCCCAAATTTCGGAAATTCCTAGTTTCTACCCTAACCCCTGATTCTACCATGAAAACTCTAGATTTTAGGTTGATAATTCAAGAAATGTAATGGGTAATTGAAAGAAAATGGTTTAGATTAACGTACCAACACTTTGGGGAAGACAATGACTCTTGCAAATCGCCTCTACCCGTTTGGTTCTTGAAAAATGTTGAAAAATGGCTTAAACCCGTGTTTGATTCTGTTTTATGCTCTGGGCGACAGTGTGCATCGCGTTCGCAAGGCCACTGTCGCGTTCGCGAAGGGTACTGGCTGCCAAGCCTTCGCGTTCGCGAGACCCTTCTCGCATTTGCGATGGTTACTCCCCACTGGCCTACGCGTTCGCGAGGCATTGCTCGCGTTCGCGATGAAGGAACGACCAACCCTCCCCCAGGTGTGCCTAACACTACGCGTTCGCGAGGAGCTGGTCGCGTTCGCAAAGGGTAACGCCCCTATCGCTTGGTGTTCGCGACTAAGCCTTCGCGTTCGCGAAGAAGAAAACTTTAGCTGCCCAGTTTACTCTTCGCGTTTGCAAGAGTACTTTCGCGAACGCGAAGAAGGACATGCCAGAACACCTACTGTAGCAAAATACCATATTTGCAAAGTCCAAAACATCTCGTGGCCTATCCCAAACTCACCCGAGCTCTCGGGGCTCCAAACCAAACATGCATACAAGTCTAAAAGCATCATACGAACTTGCTCACGTGATCTAATCGCCAAAATAACACCTAGAACTAAGAATTTAGTACCAAATCAAACAAAATTCTCAAGAACAGTTTAAAATTTCTATTTTCTCAACTGGACGTCCGAATCACGTCAAATCAACTCCGTTTCTCACCAAATTTCACAAACAGGTCTTTAATATCATAATGAACCTGTACCGGGCTCCGAAACCAAAATACGGACCAGATACTAACAATGACAAATATCAATCAATTCTTAAAAACAAATAATTTCCAGACATTTAATTTTCATTAAAAAGTCATAACTCAAGCTAGGGACCTCCGAATTCGATTCCGAGCATACGCCTAGGTCCCATAATTCGATTCGAACCTACCGGGACCGTCAATGTGCGGATCTGGTCCCGATTACCAAAAATATTGACCGAAGTCAACTAAAATTAACTTTTAAGGCAAAAATTCTTATTTTAATTAGTTTTCAACATAAAAGCTTTTCGGAAACCTGCCCGGACTGTGCACGCAAATAGAGGAGGGTAAAAATGAGATTTTTAAGGCTTAAGACCGCAAATTCGAGTTCTAAAATATAAGATGACCTTTTGGGTCATCGCATTCTCCACCTTTAAAACAACCGTTCGTCCTCTAACCGACATAGAAAAGTACCTGAGCTGGTGAAAAGGTAGGGATATCTACTCCGCATATCGGACTCGGACTCCCAAGTAGTTGCCTCAATAGGCTGACCGTTCCACTGCACTCGAACTGAAGGATAACTCTTTGATCTCAACTGGCGAACTTGCCGGGCTAGAATCGCCACCGGTTCCTCTTCGTAAGTCAAAGCCTTGTCCAATTAGACAGAGTTGAAATCTAACACATAGGACGGATCGCCGTGATACTTTCGAAGCATGGACGCATGGAATACCAGATGAATAGCTGCTAAACTAGGCGGAAACGCAAGGCTGTAAGCCACCCCTCCCACTCTCTCCAGAATCTCAAAAGGTTCGATATACCTAGGGCTCAACTTGCCCTCCTTTCCGAACCGCATTACACCCTTCGTGGGTGATACCCGAAGTAACACTCTCTCTCCGACCATGAATGAAACATCACGAACTCTACGGTCGGCATAACTCTTTTGCCTGGACTGAGCTGTGCGAAGTCGATCCTGAATAATCTTGACCCTGTCCAAGGCCTCCTGTACTAAATCTGTACCCAACAATCGAGCCTCCCCCCGCTCAAACCACCCAATTGGCGACCTGCACTGTCTACCATATAATGGCTCATAGGGAGCCATCTGAATGCTCGACTGGTAGCTATTATTGTAGGCGAACTCTGCAAGGGGCAAGAACTGATCCCACGAACCTCCAAAGTCTATGACACAAGCGCGGAGCATATCCTCCAAGATTGGATAGTACGCTCGGACTGCCCGTCCTTCTGAGGATGGAATGTTGTACTCAACTCAACCCGCGTACCCAACTCACGTTGTACTGCCCTCCAAAAGTGCGAGGTAAACTGCATACCTCGATCAGAAATGATAGACACGGGCACACCGTGAAGACGGACGATCTCTAGAATATAAATCTCTGCTAACCGCTCCGAGCAATAGGTAACTGCCACAAGAATGAAGTGCGCTAACTTAGTCAGCCTATCCACAATGACCCACACGGCGTCAAACTTCCTCTGAATCCATGGGAGTCCAACAACAAAGTCCATAGTGATACGCTCCCACTTCCACTCAGGAATCTCCATCTGCTGAAGCAAACCACCGGGTCTCTGATGCTCATATTTCACTTGCTAACAATTCAAGCATCGAGCCACGTAAGCAATTATATCTTTCTTCATCCTCCTCCACCAATAATGCTGCCACAGGACCTGGTACATCTTGGCAGCGCCCGGGTGAATAGAATACCGAGAACTATGAGCCTCCTCAAGGATTAACTCACAAAGCCCATGCACATTAGGCACACAAATACGACCCTGCATCCTCAAAACTCCATCATCTCCAACAGTAACCTGCTTGGCACCACTATTCCGCACTGTGTCTCTAAGGACAAGTAAATAAAGATCGTCATCCTGCCGATCTCTGATGCGCTCAAACAAAGAAGACCGAGAAACTGTACAAGCTAGGACACAACTGGGCTCAGAAACAACCAACCTCACGAACTGGTTGTACAAGGCCTGAACATCCAATGCAAGCGATCTATCACCAACTCGAATATATGCAAGGCTACCCATACTGACCGACTTTCTACTCAAAGCATCGGCCACCACATTGGCCTCCCGGGATGATACAATATGGTGATATCATAGTCTTTCAATAGCTCCAGCCACCTCATCTGCCTCAAATTGAGTTCCTTCTGCTTGAACAAATACTGCAAGATCCGATAATCAGTGAATACCTCACATGGCACACCGTAAAGATAGTTCCTCCAAATCTTCAGCGCGTGAACAACGGCTGCCAGCTCTAGATCATGAACATGGTAATTCTTCTCGTGAACCTTTAGCTGCCGCAAAGCATATGCAATAACCTTGCCACCCTGCGTCAATACCGCACCCAGAACAATACGAGATGCGTCACAATATACTGTATAAGATCCTGATCCTGTGGGTAACACCAATATTGGTGCCGTAGTCAAAGCAGTCTTGAGCTTCTGAAACATTGCTTCACACTCGTCCGACCACCTGAACGGGGCAACCTTTCTGGGTCAATCTGGTCAACGAGGCTACTATGGATGAGAACACCTCCACAAATCGATAGTAATAGCCCGCCAAACCCAGGAAACTACAGATCTCTGTAGCTGATGTGGGTCTAGGCCAGTTCTGAACTGCCTCAATCTTCTTAGGATCCACCTGAATACCCTCTACTGATACAATGTTACCCAAGAAAGCAACTGAACTCAACCAAAACTCGTATTTTGAGAACTTAGTTTATAACTGGTTGTCTTTCAGAGTCTGAAGAACGATCCGAAGGTATTGCTCATGCTCCTCTCGACTGTGGGAGTAGATCAAGATATCATCAATAAACACAACCACAAAGGAATCCAAGTAGGGTTTGAACACCCAATTCATAAAATCCATGAATGCTGCTGGGGCATTTGTCAGCCCAAATGACATCACTAGGAACTCGAAATGCCCGTACCGAGTCCGAAAAGCTATCCTAGGGATATCGGATGCCCTAATCCTCAACTGATGGTAGCTAGATCTCAAATCAATCTTTGAAAACACCTAGGCACGCTGAAGCTGGTCAAATAAATCATCAATCCTCGGTAATGGATACTTATTTTTGATAGTGACTTTGTTTAACTGCCGATAATCTATACACATCCTCACTGATCCATCTTTCTTCTTCAAAAACAACACAGGTACACCGCAGGGCGAGACACTAGGTCTAATGAAGCTCTTATCAAGCAAATCTTGCAACTTCTCATTCAATCTTTCAACTCTGGCGGGGCCATGCAGTATGGCGGAATGGAAATGGGCTGAGTGCCCAGAGCCAAATCAATGCAGAAATCAATATCCCTGTCTGGTGGCATCCCCGGCAGGTCTATAGGAAACACCTCTAGGAACTCACGAACAACCGGCACTGAATCCATGGAAGGAACCTCTGCACTAGAATCGCGGACATAAGCCAAATAAGCTAGAAACCCCTTCTCGACCATATACCGGGCCTTCACATAAGAGATAACCCTGCTGGCAGAATGTCCAAGATTCCCTCTCCACTATAATCGAGGCAACCCCTACAAGGCTAAGGTCACCGTCTTGGCGTGACAATCTAATATAGCATGATAAGGTGACAGCTAATCCATGCCCAGTATGATATCAAAATCAACCATGTCGAGAAGTAGAATATCTACATGAGTCTCAAAACTCCCAATGGTGACCACACACAAACGATAAACACGATCTACAATAATAGCATATCCCATCGGTGTGGACACATACACAGGAGCACTCAAAGAATCACGAGGCACAACCAAATAGGACTGAAGCAAACTACGTCCCTAGGATGGCCTCTAACTGGCTGGTCTCCACCTCTAACGGCCTGACCTCCACCTCTGACAGTCTAGCCTCTGCCTCTGGTTGCCTGACCTCTGCCTCTGGAAGGTTGAGCAGGTGGTGCAGCAACTGGTGCCGGAAACATGGCACGAAAACTCTGATGTTGTGAGCTGCTCGTTTCCTGAGGGCAAAATCTAGCAAGGTGCCTCGGATCACCACAAGTATAACATAACTTTGGATGCTGTGACTGCTGACCCTGAAACTTACCCTGTCGACCTGAATAACCATCCTGATGACTCTGGAGTGGAGGTGCACTAATAGGAGCTGGTGGTGCACTGTAGGCTAGCTGGTCGGAATAATGCATCTGAGGGCTACGACCACCTGAGGCACCGTAGGATGCCTAAAGCGTTGAATGAAACGGCCTGGGAGGATGGCCTGTACCAAAAGTACTCCTGCCTCTAGATGAGGCACCGTTGAACTCATCAGAATGATGAGATCTCTTGTCAGACCCTTGACCTCCCTGAGTAAGAACTATTTCGACTCGTCTGGCGACATTAGCAGCCGCCTGAAAAGAAATCTCACTCCCAGTCTCCTTAGCCATCTGCAATCTGATAGGCTGAACAAGTCCATCAATAAACCTCCTCACCCTCTCTCTCTCAGTGGGAAGCAAAAGAATAGCATGACGGGCCAAATCCACAAAATGGGTCTCATACTGAGTAATAGTCATACTGCCCTGCTGGAGATGCTTAAACTGAAGGGCGACGCTCCTCTCTCAATGTGATTGGCAGAAACTTCTCTATGAAGAGCTGAGAGAATTGGTCCCAAATAAGAGCAGGCGACCCAGCTGGTCTGGTCAACAAGTAATCTCTCCGCCATTTCTTGGTGGAACCAGTCATCTGAAATGCAGCAAAATCGACCCCATTGGTCTCCACTATACCCATGTTCCGTAGAACCTTGTGACAGCTGTCAAGATACTCCTAGGGATCCTCTACAGGAGCACCACTGAAGTGAATAGGAAAGATCTTGATAAACCTGTCCAATCTCCATAAAGCCTCAAAAGACATAGCTGGCCCATCTATGACCTGTGGCGCAATAACCGGCTGAACTAATCCGACTGGTTGAGCTGCTGGAGCCTGATACTGGGGAGCGGGAGTGGTAGGAGTCTGGGCTCCTCCTCCATCCTGAGAGACTGCTGGTGCCATGGGAAATACGCCAGTCTAGGCCATACTCTCCATAAGGCCCACCACTGGAGGCTCTGGCTGCTGCTCAGCTGAGGAAGCGGTACATGTTCTCGCCATCTGCAAGAGAATAAGAGTAGAAGAGTTCAATCAGCATTGAGAAAGCAAAATCGCACGACAAAAAAGAATAAAAGTGAAATTTGCTCCTAAACTTCATAGCCTCTAGAAGATAAGTACAGACGTCTCCCTACCGATCCTCCAGACTCTACTAAGCTTTCTCGTGAATCGTGAGACCTAGGCAACCCAGTGCTCTGATACCAACTGTCACGACCTAAAATTTCCCACCGACGGGAACGTGATGTCGCCTAATATTTCACTTGCTAGTCAAGCTAACATTAGAGAATCATTAAACCTATTCCTTNTCATTAAACCAATTCCTTATTTCCATTCAGTAAATAACAATAATTAACTAAGATGAAATATAAAAGGGTGTGGAATATTATGAAACTGTATTAATTACTATCACCCGGATCTAGAGTCACAATTTATGAGCATTCTAGAATTTACTACAAGTAATAGTCTGAAAGAAATACAACTGTCTGAATGAAAAAACAAATAGTAGGATATAAAAGATAGACGAGGACTTCAAGGTCTGTGAACGCCGACAGATCTACCTTGGGTTAGACCAATAGCAAAATCTCGATCAACCTGAGCCGGTACCAAAATCTACACAGAAAGTGCAGAGTGCAACATTAGTACAACTGACCCGATGTACTGGTAGGAGTTGGTGGTGCACTGTAGTAGAGGTGCACTACTAGGAGATGGTGTTGCACTGTAGGCTAGCTGGTCGGAATAATGCATCTGAGGGCTACGACCACCTGAGGCACCGTGGGATGCTTGGAGCACTGAATGAAACGGCCTGGGAGGATGGCCTCTACCAAAAGTACTCCTGCCTCTAGATGAGGCACCGCTGAACTCACCGGAATGACGAGATCTCTTGTCAGACCCTTGACCTCCCTGAGTAAGAACTATTTCGAGTCGTCTGGCGACATTAGCAGCCGCCTGAAAAGAAATCTCACTCCCAGTCTCCTTAGCCATCTGCAATCTGATATGCTGAACAAGTCCATCAATAAACCTCCTCACCCTCTCTCTCTCGGTGGGAAGCAAAAGAATAGCATGACGGGCCCAATCCACAAAATGGGTCTCATACTGAGTAACAGTCATACTGCCCTGCTGGAGATGCTTAAACTGACGGCGACGCTCCTCTCTCAATGTGATTGGCAGAAACTTCTCTATGAAGAGCTGAGAGAATTGGTCCTAAATAAGAGCAGGCGACCCAGCTGGTCTGGTCAACAAGTAATCTCTCCACCATTTCTTGGTGGAACTAGTCATCTGAAATGCAGCAAAATCGACCCCATTGGTCTCCACTATACCCATGTTCCGTAGAACCTCGTGACAGTTGTCAAGATACTCCTAGGGATCCTCTACAGGAGCACCACTGAAGTGAACAGGAAAGAGCTTGATAAACCTGTCCAATCTCCATAAAGCCTCAAAAGACATAGCTGGCCCATCTCTGACCTGTGCCGCAATAACAGGCTGAACTAATCCGACTGGTTGAGCTGCTGGAGCCTGATACTGGGGAGCGGGAGTGGTAGGAGTCTGGGCTCCTCCTCCATCCTGAGAGACTGCTGGTGCCATGGGAAATACGCCAGTCTAGGCCACACTCTCCATAAGGCCCACCAAACGGACCAAAGCGTCCTGAAGTACTGGGGT
>AWOL01S0015047.1:2314-17254 GCA_000715115.1 Nicotiana otophora | reverse complement strand
CGCAATAACCGGCTGAACTAATCCGACTGGTTGAGCTGCTGGAGCCTGATACTGGGGAGCGGGAGTGGTAGGAGTCTGGGCTCCTCCTCCATCCTGAGAGACTGCTGGTGCCATGGGAAATACGCCAGTCTAGGCCACACTCTCCATAAGGCCCACCAAACGGACCAAAGCGTCCTGAAGTACTGGGGTAGCAATGAACCCCTCCGAAACCTGAGCTGGTTTGGTAGGAACAGTCTGGGCTGGAACCTCCTCGTCAAGCTCTATCTGAGGCTCCACTGCTGGGGCTGCTGCTCGGGCTCTAGGCTGAGCCCTGCCCCTGCCTCAGGCACGGCCTCGACCTCTGCCCCGCGTAGGAGCTACCATTGGAAGCTCTGGCTGCTGCTCAACTGAGGAAGCGGTACATGTTCTCGCCATCTGCGAGAGAATAAGAGTAGAAGAGTTCAATCAGCATTGAGAAAGCAAAATCGCACGACAAAAAAGAATAGAAGTGAAATTTGCTCCTAAACTTCATAGCCTCTAGAAGATAAGTACAGACGTCTCCCTACCGATCCTCCAGACTCTACTAAGCTTTCTCGTGAATCGTGAGACCTAGGCAACCTAGTGCTCTGATACCAACTATTACGACCCAAAATTTCCCACCGACGGGAACGTGATGTCGCCTAATATTTTACTTGCTAGTCAAGCTAACGTTAGAGACTCATTAAACCAATTCCTTATTTCCATTCAGTAAATAACAATAATTAACTAAGATGAAATATAAAAGGGTGTGGAATATTATGAAACTGTATTAATTACTATCACCCGGATCTAGAGTCACAATTTATGAGCATTCTAGAATTTACTACAAGTAATAGTCTGAAAGAAATACAACTGTCTGAATGAAAAACAAATAGTAGGATATAAAAGATAGATGAGGACTTCAAGGTATGTGAACGCCGACAGATCTACCTTGAGTTTCCGGACAGCAGACCAATAGCAAAATCTCGATCAACCTAAGCCGGTACCAAAATCTGCACAGAAAGTGTAGAGTGCAACATCAATACAACCGACCCGATGTACTGGTAAGTGTCGAGCCTAACCTCGGCGAAGTAGTGACGAGGCTAGGACAGGACACCCTCATATAACCAGAACAATATAATCATGCTAGTGGAAACAATAATAAATAAAGAAATAATGTAGATATAATGGGAAGGGGACATACAGTGGGTGAATACAATATAAAGAGTGAGAATAATAAAAAGACATAATTAAATCGAAAATCCTTAAACGAATTGAGCAAATAAAACAGCAAAGGAAAACTGCACGGCATCACCCTTCGTACTTTTACTCTCAACCTCACCAAATAAATAAATAGAACGGCACGGTATCACCCTTCGTGCTTTTACTCTCACCTTCACCAAATAAATAAATAGAACGGCACGGCATCACCCTTCGTGCTTTTACTCTCAGCCTCACCAAATAAATAAATAGAATGGCACGACATCACCCTTCGTGCATTAAACCTCTATTAATATACACGGCATCACCCTTCGTGCTTTTACACTCTTCCTCCCAATATAAATAATGCATGCATGGCATGACCCTTCGTACTTTACACTCCTCCTCACAAATCACAGAATCAATAACAACGGATAGATAGGAGTATCACTAAGAAACCAGTATTTTACCCATAATCAATAGCAAAATGTAACCTCAACCTTGAATCAATATTCGAAAGTTACCAAATCTCAGTGAAACCAGATATAAGTCACCCAACATTTCAAATAATCCGCTAAGCATGGATAGTAGAATTTAAGGCTACAAAATAGACAAGAATAGAACTTCACTCGCATGCTATGACTCGACAACGACACATAGATGCTTGTCACCTCACCTATACATCATATTTAACAACCAAACACGTAGCAAAATAACACATAATACCTATTCCCTCAAGCCAAAGTTAGACACGACACTTACCTCGCTCCGAAGGCCACTTAATTCTCAATCACAACTTTTCCTTTAAAATTCACCTCCAAACCACTCGTATCTATTCAAAAATGACTCAATAATATCAAATATTGCTAAAGGAATCAATTATATTGCGTAAATTAAAATTTTCAAATTTTCCTCCAAAAAGTCGAAAAATTGACCCCGGGCCCGCTTGGTCAAAACCCGAGGTTCGTACCAAAATCCATTTACACATTCACCCCCGAGCCCGAATATATAATTATTTTTGGAATACGACCTCAAATTGAGGTCTAAATCTCCAAATTTCCGAAATTCCTAGTTTCTACCCTAACCCCTAATTCTATCATGAAAAATAGATTTTAGGTTGATAATTCAAGAAATGTAATGGGTAATTGAAAGAAAATGGTTTAGAATAACGTACCAACACTTTGGGGAAGAAAATTACTCTTGAAAATCGCCTCTACCCGTTTGGTTCTTGAAAAATGTTGAAGAAATGGCTTAAACTCGTGTTTGATTCTGTTTTATGCACTGGGCGATAGTGTGCATCGCGTTCGCGAAGGGTACTGGCTGCCAAGCCTTCGCGTTTGCGAGACCCTGCTCGCGTTCGCGATGGTTACTCCCCACTGGCCTTCGCGTTCGCGAGGCATTGCTAGCGTTCGCGATGAAGGAACGACCAACCCTCCCCTAGGTGAGCCTAACACTACGCGTTTGTGAGGAGCTGGTCGCGTTCACGAATGGTAACGCCCCCATCGCTTCGCATTCGCGACTAGGCCTTCGCGTTCGCTAAGAAGAAAACTTCAGCTGCCCAGTTTACTCTTCGCGTTCGCGAGAGTACCTTCACGAACGCGAAGAAGGACATGCGAGAACACCAGCTGCAGCAAAATACCAGATTTTCAAAGTTCAAAACATCTCGTGGCCTATCCGAAACTCACCCGAGCTCTCGGGGCTCCAAACCAAACATGCACACAAGTCTAAAAATTTCATATGAACTTGCTCGCGCTATTAAATCGCCAAAATAACACCTAGAACTACGAATTTAGCACCAAATCAAATGAAATTCTCAAGAACACTTTAAAATTTTTATTTTCTCAACTGGACGTCCGAATCACGTCAAATCAACTCCGTTTCTCACCAAATTTTACAGACATGTCTTAAATATCATAATGAACCTGTACCGGGCTCCGGAACTAAAATACGGACCCGATACTAGCAATGCCAAATATCAATCAATTCTTATAAATAATTAATTTGTAGACTTTTAATTTTCATCAAAAATTCATAACTTAAGATAGGGACCTCCGAATTCGATTCCGGGCATACGCCTAGGTCCCATAATTATATACGGACCTACCGGGACCGTCAAAGAACGGATCCGGTCCAGTTTACCAAAAATGTTGACGGAAGTCAACTAAAATCAACTTTTAAGGCAAAAATTCTTATTTTCATTATTATTTAATATAAAAGCTTTCTGAAAACCTGTCCGGACTACGCGTGCAAATCGAAAAGGGTAAAAATGAGATTTTTAAGGCTTAAGAGCGCAAATTCGAGTTCTAAAACATAAGATGACCTTTTGGGTCATCACACTTGAGGTATAACTGCACAGCGTCCGTAGTTCTGAAGTCCCCTTCTATCTTATCTTAGTTGTGTATTATCTTTCAAACAACTTGAATTTTATTCAAAAATTTTATTCAGATATTTATTTGTATTATTCTAGTAGCTCGTGCACTTGTGACACCAGATTCGGGGATGTATTTTGATGATTCTGTAGTTATGGTCTTCTGCACTTTATTTCAGTAATTGACTTCCGTTTAATTTAATTTGTTTAAAAACTGTTAAGATTATTCTAACGTTGGCTTGCCTATCAAGTGAAATATTAGGCACCATCACGGTCCCGAATGTGGGAATTTCTGGTCGTGACATACATCATCTCTCAATCAACAGAATTTCTTACCCTGTCTCCTATTTTTGCAGACCAATAATAAATATAGCAAATTTCTTTTTGATTAGGATTCAATAAGGTGACTTGGAACACCAAAACTCAATTCCAAATGGCGACTCTGAACAATAAAATAATCCATATCCAAAATCGTCACTTTAATTGGAAAAATTCTTTAACCGAACACAATAATACATAATATATTTTGCAAGGTAAAAAGGGGGTGTGACAAAAGTACTTTTAGAAATATGTATATTTTGAAATTTGATGTTGCTCATTTCATCTATTGTTTTTTATCATGAGGAATATTCTTTTATGTTGTTTAGAGATTTGCTATTTTTGTTAACAAATGAAAATACTAGTAACATTAGTGTTCTTGTTTGATGTTTTGAGAAAAAGTACTAAAAACTAAACAAATCGAAGAGATTCGAAGTAATTGTATAGCATCAAAATTCAAAAAACAGTAAAAATACTTTTTATAAAAGTCTTTAAGGACAATCTTTTATAAAATGAATAATAACCACTTGTGTTACATAAATATATAAATTATTTTCCTTTAAATTATTAAACTTATGTCAGTTACAAAGCTGCCAAACACCACTTTTCCTGCCTTATATGTATCCTGTATTACTATCACATACTCATCAAATTTTACGTTTAGCCAAAGACACAAGAATGTAGAGATATATGTTGTGAAAAAATCCATATTTACACCAACAAACAATTGCCTCAAGGTACTGTCAAGGCAAAGGGGAAAAAGGAAATTAAAAGAAAAAAAAAGAGAGAGAGAGAGAGAGAGAGAGCAAGACTCGAGAAATGTCGCAGCTACCACGGTCGAAAGCACTCTGACAATCGCAAAACTATCTAAAGATCGGTGGCGCACGAGCCAAGATGCATCAAATTCTATTTTTTTAGGTTGAGTTTTGCTCATCTATTCATATTTTATGAGACTATAACAACACAGTTTGTCGGTCGAACCAGAATGAATCGAGGTAATAGAAGAAATTGCAATGTCGAAAAGCGTACTTACTTATTTGCACGTTTCACATTTCCTGCTTTTTTGTCCTCAAATGGAGACAATTGAAGTTCTTATGAGGGGAAATCGTTTTTTTATTCTCAAATAAAGTTTAAGATATCCTTTTTTTTATTTCTTGAGACTGCAAATCAATTTCTTGAGATTGAAAATATATGTCTATTTTTATTTGGTACATTTATTCTGCAGAAACCAAAAATGCAACTATGTTCTCTCTGGTTTCTAAACCTAGCAAAGTTGATCCCATCCTATCTGAATTCATGTTCATTCAGAGAAATTCTCAATCAACTTCAATCTCTAAAATTAAGTTAGCGTTCGGACATAAATTTGGTTAAAACTTGAAAAAAAAAGAGTTTTTGAAGATGAGATGAAAAAATAATTTTTGGAAGTTAAAATATCCCACCTTCAAAAATTGCCCAAAAATGATCACTTTTTATAATCAAACAATGTTTTTAAAACATTTTTGAAAAAAGAAATTATGGCCATACGGGAGCTCAAAAATTCTGATTTCTCAACAAATATCTAAACCCTTTTGCTTTATACCTAATGTTACGGCCAGACTGAACTGACAAGGTATTATTTGTTCTAACCCGCTTCTTTAGAACTATTTTTTTTAAAGAAATTTTGTTTGCACATGTCAACTATTAAATGGACGTCGAACAAAAATTACAGTTAACCCTCTCTATAACAGCCTCATTTGTTACGATATTTTTAGGCTTTTATAGTGAATGACTGTTATACACCTATAACAACATTTGACGTTTAAAGAAAAAAAAAATTATTCAAATTTAAAATCTCAAAATATATGCATATTTCACTAGTTAAATATTGAAGAAAGCCAATACATTATTAATAAATTTATAACTAAAAGTATAAAGATTTAAACTCTAAGACATACATTTTAAAGCTACCTAAAAAATAATGTTTTTCAAGATTGATGGAAGAACTTTGTAATTGTAGCTTATTACATAGATTTCATTCTTTTACTAGCGATATAACGCTTGAATTGGCGAAGATTTGTATCCAAATTTTCAGCAAAAAGGTATTCATAGTTTTTTCTTGAAGACAATCTAAGAGTTTAACAGTTAAATTGTCTATCTAAATATTGTTTGGAATTTGTCCCATGAAAACAAAATCATGTGCAATTCTTCAAATTTTATATCTTATGCAAGATAGATACTTTATTTAATGGAAAAGATTGTGTGTATATTTTTAAAATTATTATTAGTAATCTTAAATATTCTATATGGCTGTTATAGAGGGGTAATTTTACAAAGAAAGTTCTGCTATAAATATGGTTGTTGCTGTTATAGGTAAAAAAAAAAAAAAAAAACTGTTATAGCGGGTAAAATATAACTTAAAAAATCAGTTCTGAGAAAAACTTGGCTTTTTATAGTGAATGATTGTTATATAAAAATGTTGTTACATAGAGGTCTCACTATATTAGATGGAAACTAAAGTACAAATACAGATGTGAACAATTTAAACAAAGTGACTGAAGTAAGACATCCAAGGTAGGTTGTATCCTCTTGAAGTACTATCTGGACTCATGTTAACCTCAAGTTGAAGACTTGTATTCTAGGAAATTTGTGATACTATATTTTTAAGCAGATAGTTGGTAATCTTATATATTTCGTATTGGTTATTTGCCATTTTCAGTGTACAAGAATGGCCGAGAAAGAAGTTCCATGTACAGAGAATGTTAAAAGCCCAGTATCCATATTCTTTAGAGATATAAGGTACTTGTAAAGTTTTGTGCCTTTTACTTTTTATTTTCTTGGTCATCAACTTATCAATCTGATATGTGCAAGAACTTTAAGATTGTCACTTCTTTTCTTGAAGGAGCCTAAGAAAATATTTTCTGAAAAATTTTAAGTTGTACACCATAGCGTAGCAGGTTGTAGCTTGCCTTATTTTCAAGATTACAAATCTCATAATTTTAAGGAGGCTTACCCGTAGATATCATTTGGACGAATTGATAGTGTAAAAAGATTTCTTACACACACGGTGTATAGTGTATATAACTAAACTCTTTTCGGAAATGAATTTACATTTATAAGAAAAGGAGTCTAAGTTAAGAATTGACTGCATTTGTAAGGTTCTGTTTTTCCAAAATTATTTGAATTTCTGTATGTAAAGCGACATCTGATATATACATGGAGAGTAAGTTGTAACGGAGTAGGAGATGAAAGTTTCTTTAGTGTCAAAGTAAACAAGATTTTCCCTTCTTATTTTTTTATTTTTTTTGTGAGCAGATCAATATTTAAATTGGATGAGCTTGGCCAAGAAATAGCAAGAATAGCCCTACCTGCTGCACTAGCTTTGACAGCAGATCCTGTTGCATCTCTGGTTGATACAGCATTCATTGGCCATATAGGTATCAACTTCACAATTTCAATGTATTCCATTATCTTACAAGGAAACACAAAGGGATTTAACTAACAGTGACGGCGTAAAAATTTTTATACTATGTGACCTGTTTTATTTTTCAGGTTATTAATTTCACCTTTTATGGACGATCAACTGTTGTTATCTTTTAGATGATCTGATAGTGTGAAAACTCTTTCACTATCAGCAGCGTATAGACGTAATTAAACTCAACACAAAAAGTGGTGACCATAGGTCATAGTTATCAACTAGGTTGATCATTAAGCAAAAAAAGGTTTCTAATCATCAACATAAACTCGACATTTATCGACACAGGTCCTATTGAGCAGGCTGCTGTGGGAGTTTCAATTGCTGTATTCAATCAAGCATCAAAGATTGCAATATTCCCGCTAGTCAGCGTAACAACTTCTTTCGTCGCTGAGGAAGATACCATCACGAAAGCAAGCCAGGACCTGCAAAATGATAAGATCAAGGAGCAGAATGAAGGAGATGCTGAAGCAATGGATACTGATTCACCATCAAACAGCGAAAGCAAAAGCCTGATACCTAAAAATTGTATGTCGAAAATTGAAAATCCAGGCCCAGGTTCTCGTTACACTGAACGATGCACGTACAAGTTCCTTGTGCTTTTGATAATTACCCTACCTTTTCTTTTACCTTCAGATTCTACAGGGAGTGTATGCAAGTCGGAAAAGATGGCTTCTAGCTTTGAGGTTGTGAAGCCTAAGCCCGAAAAGAGGCACATTCCATCCGCCTCGTCTGCATTAATAATTGGCGCTGTCCTTGGCATCATCCAAGCAGCATTTCTAATCGCTGGAGCAAAACCTTTATTAAAATTCATGGGAATCAAACCTGTAAGTTGATCTCTGCATAAACAGGAGAGGAAGAGAAATCTCATTTTTTTCCCAATAGAATTCAGATTCTTGTATCCTCCTCCCAACCGTTGGTGCCATTTTATTTTATTTTTTGGATAATCGTGGTGTCCAGGCCAGCTTGCCTGCACCTCGATTAATTTTTCACGTGGTATCTGCTATCTCCTACTAGTACAAATACCGGGTAACTCTGTCCACCAAGGCTCGGACAGATGGGAAGAAATCACCTAGTATTTTCTCCGCTGGAATTGGAACCTAAAACTTTATGGTTCTCAACCCACTTCATTGACCACTAGTCTATTTTCTTTCGCTTTTTCCTTTTTGCGGCAGTAGGTTATAGGGGTTGAGAGCTTCTCATAGTTTCAATTTCTGGTTGTATGTGATAATTTACAGGGCTCAGCTATGTCAAAACCAGCAGAAGATTACCTGAGATTAAGGTCACTTGGTGCACCAGCAGTTCTCCTCTCATTAGCAATGCAAGGAGTCTTCAGAGGATTTAAAGACACAAAAACTCCACTATTTGCAACTGGTAAGCAATTAGGAATGTGTGACAGAACCAAACTTCCATAATCGACAAATCAAAACTTCAGTTTTTTAAGAACTAGGAAGAGGTGAATTGAATTCGACTCAGTTTTTTCTTTTTCTGTGTGTTTGTTGACATCATACAGTGGCAGGAGATTTGGCAAATATTATTTTGGATCCCATATTCATGTTTGTTTTCCGTCTTGGTGTCCGAGGTGCTGCAATCGCTCATGTAATTTCTCAGTGAGTAGATTCTAATCTCTACTGAAAGATAAAATTGTGAGGCAACAGTTCCACTGATCGATTTTTTCCGAAATGCTAAGACATATGTTCTAATTTGACTTGGTATAGGTACCTAATTTCAGTTATACTGTTTTGGAGACTAATGAAAAAGGTTGATCTTGTACCTCCTAGTCTCAAATATCTTCAATTTGCTCGTTTTCTTACGAATGGTGAGGATTTTCTCTGATGCTATATTACTTAAGTTATATTTGTCAATATAATAGAAAACTAGCTCCATATTTGTTAAAATGAAGCTCTGAAATTGCTTAACACATTCTTATTGTATCAATATAAGCAGTGTTTTTCTTTCTTTCCACTTATATTGTTCACTGATTCTCACTACCAAGTGTTTTAGTAAATCCAAACTCCTGCAAACATAAGATAGAACATTGGTCAGAGTACGTGTTTAAGTTGGTACTCAGATCAAAAATAAAATGCACTAAATTTGGAGGATCCGACACGCACCCAACAACATTTTTGAAGAGTCCGAGTAACATAGCCGATGACTATATTAAGATAATCAGAGATATCAAACCTTCTGAGCTTTCGCCGTCTATTTGTTCGCTGACATGTTGAACCACTTCCATTCACCAAATTTGTTCTGTGTTTGTCTGTTAATAAACTATTACTTCACTGCACACTCTAAATACCAAATAAGGAATATGGTTTTAATGTCAAGATTAACTGTTTTCTGTTCATACTTCTTGAAAAAATAACTAACGGATTTTTTTCCCTCTTTTTTCGTCCTAATTTCAGGCTTCCTATTGTTAGTGAGGGTCATAGCAGTGACATTCTGTGTAACATTAGCTGCATCATTGGCTGCAAGGTTAGGACCCACACAAATGGCTGCATTTCAAGTCTGCTTGCAGGTTTGGCTAGCTACATCTCTTCTAGCTGATGGCTTAGCTGTTGCTGGTCAGGTGAGATATGATTTCTCCTACCAACATTTCGCCTGTCTCAGATAAACTAAACGAACAGACGCATATATAATTAAAGAGGCGGAGCCAGGATTTGAAGCTTAGGGGTCGAGATTCTAGTCCGTTAAAGTTATGGGTTCTAAATTAACAATTTGTACATATTCAATAAATCTTTTAAGACAAATATAGGGTTTGGACCAAAGCTACTGGCTTCGGCCAAGCCCATATTCCCAGAGGCGGACCTATACTATACAAAGAGGGGTCACCGGCACCCGTAAAGTTCGGCAAAAATTCTATGTATACATGTATATGTCTTTAGAAAATATTGATATATTAATAGTGGACACCTTATATGCAAAGCAGATTTTGGTTGAATCCAAAAGTGCAACCACGACCTTCAAATCCTGGGTCCGCCTCTACATTCCTCATTCTAGCTCCGCCCATAAAGACTTGTAACTACTAAAACAGAAGAAGGGGAACCATTATTTGCTCCCAAAATCAACAATGCTTGGCTCCTTGGGTGGCATTTTAGGAAGTTAGCTAGCAGCACAGTTTGGAACAAAATTGTCGTTAACAATTTATTTTGAAGGTTAATTCTGTGAATCAGAAACCAGTAAGAGAGATTCTTTTCACAGAAATAATGTGTTTATAGACTAATAATTTACTCAAAGTTGAGGATCTCTACATATGTCCATCATATTGTTTTAAATATCTAAGAGTGAAACACATTTGTACTTTCATATTCACCACCATGCGAAAGTATATGTGGACAAACTTCAAAAATCCAACGTTCCTTTCCCCTTTCAGGCAATACTAGCATGTGCATTTGCTCAAGAGGACTTCAGTAGGTGTACTGCAACAGCATCAAGAGTGTTACAGGTACTAATGTCATTCAAATCTATGTTGCTCGGACTCTCCGAAAATATCGATGGGTGCGTGTCGGATCCTCCAAAAATAGTGTATTTTTGGAGGAACTCACACGGGTGCGACAACTATTTTGGAGAGTCCGCGACATAGATTCAAATAGCAGAGCAGTCACATATATTTCCAGGAGCAAATGAGCTAGTAACCGTCGAGTTCTTAAAACATGCAGTTGGGAGTAGTTCTAGGGCTAGTACTAGCACTCACACTTGGAGTAGGTTTACACTATGGAGCAAGAGTATTTACACAAGACGTCGATGTCCTACACTTAATTGGCATTGGTATTCCGGTAATCACCGTCTATAAACATGTCATTCATACACTTACAAATCTTTTACAGTGAAAGACTTGGTTTAGAACTTACCAATTCTTCCAATTTCAGTTCGTCGCAGCAACTCAACCAATCAATTGCCTCGCCTTTGTCTTTGACGGTGTAAACTTTGGTGCATCTGACTTTGCATATTCTGCATATTCAATGGTAAGCTCGCATGAGATATTCATTGTTTGCTTGTCAACACATATAAACATACAATGCTCAAAAAATAGTCCCCAAGTTTCAATAAGAAAACAATAGATATAAAACTTTTCTTGTACATTGTTAAAGATTGTAGCATTACAACACTAGTCTCAACTCGAAGATAAAAATCTTCCAAATAGAGAAGGACCCTCTTGAAGATAAAAATCTTCCAAATAGAGAAGGACCCTCTTGAAGATAAAAATCTTCCAAATAGAGAAGGACCCTCTTGAAGATAAAAATCTGTATTCCTGATGATCTGAGAATATTGCAATTATTTTAACGTATCCGGATCAAAGTAAACAGCTATTAACAAGAATTCATTTGATCTTCAGCTTACAGTGGCTATTTTCAGCATAGTGTTCTTGCTCATTCTATCAAGAAGTTTTGGATTTATTGGAATTTGGGTAGCTCTAACCATCTATATGAGCCTAAGAGCTTTAGCTGGTTTCGGGAGGTAAGCATCCTAAACAACACAGATCTAAGCGACCACACAAATGCAGAAGCATGATCTGTTTATTTTCTGCTTCACCATTTGCAGGATAGGCACTGGAACCGGGCCGTGGAAGTTCCTCAGGAGCTGAAAATCTCTGTTAGACTGCTTATTATTATAGACACACGCACACCTTTTCATACAGTAAATTTGTACAGTAACCTGAAATTCTTTATAAGGACCAAAGAAACATAGGAGAGACCTTATATAAGGCAATTTTGTTCATTGGTGTATGTACTCTTTTGTAGTTTGAGGAAATAGGAAAAAATGTATATGTACACAGTGCTCTTTTCCTTCCATTACATGTAATTCAACAACACTAGTAAATGCAATCATTTTGTTTATTTTCCCTCGAAGCAAACCAAGTTCCTCCAACACAATTTATTACACTAAGAAATTTAACATCTTTCTTTATTATAAAGTCATTAACTTTTGCATTTTCTCGTTCACATAACTTGTACGCTCTAGTTTGTACAAAAAAATAAATAGTTTTTGTACTCCAATACAAGACGGGGAATGATAAGTTATGGTAGAAGGCTGAAAGCACATTGAGCACATGGTATGAATCGTTTCGGGTTTATAACTAGAACCACCCCTTTTCTGGATCCACCTCACATCAATAACCTGACCCCTGCCACCTATAGATAGTTTTAACTTTGACAGTTATACTTTAGGAGTTGGTTAGTGTCAAAAAAGTGATGAGGATTGAGATCATACCAGGCACAAAATCACATTTAAAATGGGAAAAAGCTCTAGTGAATTCCTTGTAGACTTCAAAACTCCAAAAGAAGAAAAAGTTCAAGAAAAACGAACTCTCCTAAACTGAGACAAGAAGATTTGACAGAAAGTTATATTGCAACTCAATCTCTTCCTTTGTTGATCTTCATTCTACATATATATTGGAGTCTGGAAGTCCTACCTAATTGCAATTTAATGGAAACATCAACCAATTGTTCTCCAAAATTTTGTCATTTTTCTACAATGGAAAGAACAAACTTAGCAAAAGTTAAACAATGTTTAAGTTCAACCGAATTGCTCGGGAGAAGCATCAGAGTCCTACGACATGAGAGAACTATACAACTCAAAACAAACTTCCACATGGGATGACAAGCATGTGTGTATGTTGCAGGGGTAAGCCTACTTCATGTGCAACACAATTCCAATTTGTCATTATTTTTAGTAACGAGTTCCCAAAAATGTCACAGTTAAAACTGACAAACAAAGTAATAACTAAGAAACTACGATACACCATTAGGGAAATATGTTAGTAAGAGGATATTTCAACAGTAATCATCTCCAGAAGACACATCCCAAAGGCATATATATATATATATATATCAACCAGTTCACTGTATTCCTTCATCGTGGTACTCTGGAGCCATGAATTCAGGGGTATCCTTAAGGTCTTGCACGGAATTACTGTTGGAAAGATGAATTGCGAACCCCACATCTCCAAGTTTAACTTATTTCCACCACTATGAACAAACACATTCTAGCACTTGATGTCTCTGTCGGTTATTTTAGGATTCCAAGCCATTTCTTTCATATTTAGGTAACACCATTTTATTTCTTAATTAATTATTTCGATGAATTATCTGTTCAGACCTAAGAAGAATATGTGAACACTTAATTGAGATCTCACTCATCAGACCACCAAGTTCGGGATGGATTGATATAGTTCCTCTACACCCCTTGGCCGTTGTTGGGATGCCGCATCCCTTTATCAATCAACACCTTAGAAGATTTCACAAAACCTTTCAAAGTGACCTTGTAGCTTACAGTAGAGACAGTAGCTCGGAACTTTGTCATATTCAATATCGAGCCATCTTCCATTTGGGGTTCCATCTATTTGTTAAAACCTAACCAAATTTGATCTACTCTCGATTTTAACAAATCAATTTCAACCTTCACCTTAGCAACATTACCCCTAGACCTGGAATAAGTTGCTAGATAAGGGGCAATAGCAACTCCAATATCACTAACTATTCTAGAAATGACATGCCATCTGAATAAATGCCATGCTAGTTGATGAATTAGAATCCAAATTGGGACAAAGGAAGTTTCTTCTTCTGGTTTGAAATCCGGTGTCCATCTTCTATAGGAGCATCTCCAATGTCAATAAATTCTTTGAAACGAATATGATTTTTTTTTCTTAAAACCCCTCCCAAATTAGGAGGATCTATAATGTTTTCACACTTCCCTTCACTGTGACTCGAACCCAGGACCTAACGGTCGTAGGTGGAGGTGCTTTTACCAACTGAGTAAGTCTCACTTGTCGAAACGAATATGATTAAAGTCGACCTCGTTAGTGAAATCAATGTACACATGCCTAAAATCAAAACAGGCAATTTTCACAGATCCGGTTAAATGAAACTTGCTGATAAAAACTTTTCTAATTTCCTCCATAGTTGGTTTTCCTCTGTAAAACTTACCAATAATAGTAAATTTCTACTCCTGAGCTAAAGCCACAAAGTAATCTAGAGCAGAAAAAAACACCGCTGGCTTACCTAAATGTGTACCATGCCTAATCTCAATAGGAGGGGGGTCCCGTCATTGAAGGAAGGTAAATTTTCTTGGACATCAGCAGCAAATGAGGGATTTGAGACTCCTTGATTATAGCCCATGTTCTCAGACATGGCAATAGCTCTGTTGTTCACAATTGGTGCTCTACTCTGTTGCATGTTGTTGGGTATAGGATTTTGATAATGGTTGAGTATCTGTAGTCTGGGTAGGTTCAATTTGTTGTTTATTACTGATATCTGTAATAGCTTCGCTCCGGCGACTAGGGCGATCAAAATTGGAGGAAATTTTTGGTTGTGGGGGTATGGATTTAATACTGTGTGTAATAGGGGATTTCTTGTTAGTAACGTTTGTAGAAGGATTGTCTTCAGCATTTGTTTAGACGGTGGAATTGGTGGTGGCAGTTACTGTGGTTCGCTCAGAAATATTCATTGGACTAGTGTTAGTAGCCGTTGCGGTGGTAGTAATAGGTGGGTGAGCAGAGTGAGTAGTTTTGGAGTGTGGGTCCGGTGGCGCTAGTGGGGGATGGGGTGATCTATGGGTGTTCATAAAAGGGAGCTTTTCATACATATATATATATATATATATATAT
>AWOL01S0015042.1:35837-54640 GCA_000715115.1 Nicotiana otophora | reverse complement strand
CCGTCTCTCTCCTCTGAAAACCCTAGCGGTCTCACCACTCGACTAGGGAATGAAATTCATCTATAATTTAATTACCTTATTTGTAATACCTCGCTATTATGCACACATTATTCCAATTACTTGAGTACCTGCATGGAGTTGGCAAGTGATACCTTCATATTAAACCAAATCAACCTCAATCTTCGAGATTCAAACAATATTACATCCATGTACATAGAAAAAGGGTTGATTTCTGAGACCAAAAGGTCGATTCTCAAATGTTTAACCCTAACTAGGGTTTTAAATTCAGTTTCTTCCTTTATAGGCTACTTGACTGATGTCATATTATATTTTGTTTATTTGTTTATGTGTGTTTGATTTCATTTGTTTTTTGTTCGTCTGATTGAACAGTATATAATTCCTCCACAGTTTCCCTTTTAGGCAGACTTTGGTCCGATTGATATCATGTATTTATTACCTATTATGAGTTCATCTCCATGCCATGGTTTGGATTTTTATATTAAAACCTCTTGTGATGACCGACTGTTTACCCAGGATTTCCAATGTGCTAGGTGTCTTCTGCTTGAATGATTGTAAACTATGCCTATCAGTTTGTTTGTTTTAACTTCCAGGATGAGGACTTTTGTTTGGCTGCAAAGGCTATTTGTGACCATGTCTTCTCGAGACTTCCATGTTGACACATTAACGAACGCAAAACACACAATTAAATTATGCTTGCTAATCAAAGATAGTATAGTATAATATCGTATCCATAGGGATTGGATTTAACCAGTATTCTTGTAGTTTCTGGCTTGATTGCTATCCAGGAAAATGAACAATTGAGATTTATAGGATTAATAACTAAAATTAACTAAGAATCTAAAGCTATTGACTAGTGAATATCGAGACAAGGGATAAGAACATAAGGTTATCAGTCGGAGAAGATAGGGTTTTGACATGATAGATGCAAGATAATTGTTCGGGATCTAACTCTAGATAAGTCACTTCTAATGTTCAAGTTAGTATCTCGAATTGTCATGCCCCAAACCCGGGGAGGCGTGGCCGGCATCTGGTGCCATATTTAGACCGAGTGTACTAATCTGTAACTGCGAACTCTGGAGGGGTAACCCTCAACCTACACCGTTGAGGCCATATTCTGAATCATCTGAAAATATCGTCTCTCTCATATTAGGGGTAAACATACACAAAAGCTCATATATATATATATAATTGTTCATGGTGATGAGGCCGCCATGAACATCTACAGATATACAAAATATAAAAGACACATCTACAAGCCTCTAGCGATAGCTGAACTGTATCATAGTCGGGATNAACATCAGCTCGGTTGGTAAGATCCACTTCCTCATATTTACCAGGTCTAGACCTGGTAAATATGAGGAAGTGGATCTTACCAACCGAGCTGATGTTTGACTTTGTTTACTGGTAAGGTCTATCCAAATGTCTATCAAGACCTGCAGGCATGAAATGCAGCGTCCCCAGCAAAACAGATGTTAGTATGACATAATGTACCGGTAAGGCAATAGAATAACTGAAAGCTGAAACTGAAATGATAATATAATAAGTGAAAGTAACTGGGAGTCAAAGATGATCTAAGATATGCTTACCTACTGATACTGTTTCAACTCTCTCAATATAGTAAGTAAAATAGTTATTCGAATCTATAAGGCTAGGTACGTATAAATGCTCTGCCGTAGTAGGCTCGCTCATAGGCACTCGGCCATATTAAGCTCTGTATCTCAACCATTCTTGGCTCGCTCATAGGCGCTCGACTATAGTAGGCTCGGTATATAACTTACCATCTTATCAGAGGTTGCCCAATAGGGGCCTGCCCACCGATTATAGCTCGGTGGTGGTGAAAATAGTGTAATACTGTATATATATAGACCTTCTATGTAAGGCCATATAAAATGTTGCCTAGAACTCGGGGTTTCGTGGTGCCAGAGTGGGCTAATATGTTCCAAGATTATAGAAAACGAGTCGTGGTAAGTACTATTTGCGTTGTACAATGCATAGAGGAGTTGGTAGACGAATATGCAGAAAATGATGGTTTCCATTATGCTATAGCGAATCTATTCCACTGACCACGAAATGACCAAATAATGAACCAGAAGCAACTCAAATTTTGAAAGCTAATTTTGCTGGCCATATAATGATTCTGCTGGCCGCATAATCATTATGCTATCGCAAAATTGCATCGCGGAATGAACCAGACCCAACCGAGAATTTGAAAATAATTTTGTGGCCATTCTGCTAGCCGCATAATCATTCTGCTATCATGAAATTGCATCGTGGAATTGACATACCATTTTGTGGCCATTCTGCTGGCCACCTATTGATTCTCCAAGGCAGATATACATTCTGCTACCACATAATTGCACCACATATTTGACATCGGGGGTTATTTTTGGAAACTTTTTTTATCCGACTCTATTTTGATATAAGGCCTTAGGGGGTCATTTTATAAGATATAACATGATTATTTTTAGAGTGAGGGTATCAATATATAGAGGGATGGAGAAGCTACATCAAATTATACTCTCCAATTCTTGCTCAAATCTTGGGAATTCAAGAGGGAAACTCACAATACCTTCTACTTACAATGTAAGACTTCATCCCTAGCTTTCATACACTGCTTGATAATGGGTTTAGGCAGTATGTTATCATGGTGGGTGTTGTGGGATGGTGACCGGAAGCCATAAGCCCTCAATATCGAATTTGGGAGTATGTGAAGGTTAGAAAATGCAGTTTTGGTGGGTTTGAAGCAAAGGGTTTGGTATGCATGTGACTAACGATGGTTGATTGGTGTTGTAGGGATATTGTATATAGGTTGAATGAATGCAAATTCATGGTGAGGGTAGATGATTTTCTATTATAGGACATTGTAATCGATTTCGCATATTAGGTCTTTAATGAAATGTCAGAATGGGCTAGATGTAAGAACACCTACCTAAGTATGGTTAAATTTGGTTATGTTTCTATAGATTGAGTTTGCTAGGAGTATGGGACATTGTACTAATCTAAGAAAATCTCAAGAAAGGTATGTTGGCTAAACTTCTCTTTTAGAATTGAATTCCATGACGTCCTCGTATGTTTCAAGTGTGGTTGGCTCAAGTTCCTACTTCCCATGTTCGAATTATCCTATATATGATTGTTACAGAACAAATGAAAGAAAATATATGGTAGAGCTAGGACAATTATTGTATAAGGTCTACCCAATGCTAGATGCATAGGCGTAATTTTACTATTCCGAATAAGATTGTGTTAAAAGATATGTACTAGAAATGTGTACCGAATGCTCATATCGTATTGTGCTCTCCTTCATAAATATTTTCAATGTGTTTTGAGTTCTTATATACTCGTGTGTTGAAATTGTGTATTTCCCTCTTTGGGAAAAAAATATTTCAAGAATAAATGGTTTGTTGCTTGTTTATGATTATAACTTGTGCATCAATTTCTAGTCATTTAGCTCCATAATTTGGAAAGAAATCTATTATGTTTGAATCCTTCATTGCTAATGAACTTAAAGTGATGGTTTTTCGAATACTCTATGTTTGTATGTTGATAATGGTGATCCTTCAAAGTAAAGAAATGGAAATGCAAAATATGAATTACGGCCAATGTGCCTTGAATGGAGAATCATATGAACATCGTTGAAAGTATTAATAGGAGTGTATATATATATATCTATATATATATATATATGGTGTGAAAGGTCATGAGGGGGATGTATTTGTATTTATGATTCCTTTGTGCGCTAAACAAAACGTTTTTGGGAGTATCGATAGTCAACGAGGAAGGGTAGGTTGCAATAACCTAACCCCGAAACTACATGTGCTAGTGTAGGAGTGCATTGTGAATACACATCCACCAGCACACATTAGGGTGAGGCGAAAGGGCCACTTTGTGTAGAGATTATGATTGTGAATACACCTCTACCCGCACACATTGGGGTGAGGCGGTTGGGCCGCTTTGTTTACAGGTTGAGATTGTGAAACACCTCCACCCGCACACATTGGGGTGAGGCGGCATGGCCCCTTTATGTAGAGATTGTGGTTGTGAATACAACTCCACCCACACATATTGGGGTGAGGGAATATAAGGGCCCGTTAAAATTTTCTAACGACTTAAGATTTAAAATTTGCACCAGCGATATTTGGGAAATACGTATTCGAGTATTAATGGAGGCCTATGGGATATAACCATGTCATTTTGTAATGAAAATATATGTTTAAGGTGTGTTTGATCGTATTAAGGAGTTTTGTAAATAGGAAGAACTTGTGTGTAACAAGTTAGATATATTAAATGGAAAGAATGTTGTTATGTAAATATGGTTTCATACTTATATGAAGGTTTGGAAGTCAATTAGCGTCTATATCATAACAGGGTATCAAATGAGGGTGAGTGGAGAAACAAGAAATGGAAAAGACAACAACTAGGAGCGTGCTAGGTTCCATGCAATGCGCGGATTGTGGCACGCCAGCCCTCTTAGAAACTTTGGAAACCAGTGAAGTATAGGCATTTGGTGCTGGCACTGGCACGCTACCCCCACCCGAAGCTTTTCTTTTAAGTACTCACCTTGGGGGTTCATTTCCCCCATTTCACTTGGACGAACTTTGGAGATCTTCTCCACTCTCTCAAGACCACAAACTCCTCTCTACTTCAAGGTAAGAAATCCCATTATCTTGGTGTGAAATCCCATCATTTCTATACTAGTATTGATGAAATCTACACATGAATTCCTTAGATTTTCAAGAAATTTCTTCAAGAACTCAAAAGGAAGGTTTTGCAAGATATCTTCCGAAAGGTAATCCTACACCCTTATGCTTACATGCATGGATTTAATATAAGAATATGAGTATGAATTAAGTATTGTACCTCATGGGATGGTGAGTGGAAGCCATAATTTCCCAATTTAAATACATAACCATTGTAGAGATTGAGAGGTGATTATTTGATGGAAATCTGTTGGTTAGGTGTGGATGGTTGGATATGTATGTGATGTTGGAAGTTATAAAATACTTACGGATGATAGTGAGATGGAGTATTTGTAAAAATGGCGGTATTTGGAAGAACAAATCCATGGTTAAGAGTTGTAGAGATTTATGCTTACTAGATGTTTGATAAAGTGCCTAAATGACTTAAATTGTAGAAATTGCTGCTAAGATTTGTCCCATTGGATGTTGTTATTGTAGATTGGAGTTGCTTAGTGTAGTGGATCATTATAATATCACTAAGTGGCTAATTTGAGGTATATTGGCTGAACAACATTCTTAGAACTGAATTCCATGATGTTCCGGTATGTTCAAGTATAGTTGGCTCAAGTTTCTTGTTCCCATGTTCCGAGTTGTTACCAATAAATTTTATTGTCCCAAGTAAGCAAAGTGTCAAGAATTATGTATTCAAAATGTGTTCCGAATGTTCCTATCTCATTATATATCTCTCGGGAATGTGTTGAAGAATGATATGTGTGTTAAAATGTTACGGCTTTGAGTTGTGTTTCAAATGAAAGTTATGATGCCAAATTGTGGGAGAAAAACTCGATGTGCTTAAGACTCTTAATTTCTCATATGTGTAACTAAATTATTGATTTGAAATGCCTTGTTGTTGTTAATCTATAAAGATGCTGGAAAGCGAAAGAAGTGGGTTGAAGATGTAAAGTGTGGCCACCGTGCCAAGAATGAAAGTTGTACTTATGGCCAATGGTGCCAATGAAATGACATGATGTGAGAAAGTTATCAATAACACAACAATTTACACGGAATATTATCAATTTTTGCAAAATCTTCCAAAAACAAACATTTAATATTTGGAGGTCGAGTTGTTATTGGAATTCGATAAAATTGGTATGATGATATTGGCACGTGAATTGTCCGTGCATTTGAAATATGAAACGTGGGCACGAAGTGCTAGGGAAAATATGATGGTTTTATTATTGGCACGTGAACTGTCCGTGCAGATGTGATATGAAAAATGGGCANGAAATGTGGGCACAAGGTGTGGTGAGTAAATAATGATGATATTGGCACGTGAATTGTCCGTGCAGTTGAAATATGAAACGTGGGCACGAAGTGCTGGGGAAAAAATGATGGTTTTATTTTTGGCACGTGAACTGTCCGTGCAGATGTAATATGAAAAATGGGCACGAGGTGCCGAGGAAATATGATAATTTAATTATGGGCACGAAGTGCCGTGAAAATATGAAAAGGGCTGAGACCCGTATTTATATGATTATGAAATGAGGTGTCACATGGTGACATTTAATTGAAAGAATTATATTCAAAATATTTATTTGGAAGGAGTTTTATTCAAAAAGTAGTCATTGAAGAAATTGTATTTGAAAGATATTTATTTGAGAAAATTATATTTGAAAAAGATCTATTGAAAGAACTATATTTGAAAGATATTTATTTGAGGAAATTATATTTGAAAGTGAGTTATTTGGAAGAATTATATGTGAAATATATTTATTTGAAGAACTTGATTTAATTGGGTGTACTTGTATTTATTATTTGTTCAGCAATATTAATAGTGTTCTTGTTGCCATGCCGGGCATATCACTGGTCAATTTGTGTTGCCCTTATTGTTAATTGTTTTCCTATTATTTTGTATACTATATTGCACAGGTTATTAGACTAGTGAGTGTCTTGACTGTACCTCGTCTCTAGTCCACTGAGGTTAGTCTTGATACTTACTGGATACCGACTATGGTTTACTCATACTATACTTCTGCACATTTTTGTGCAGAGCCAGGTATTGGAGATATCGGACTTGAACAGAGTTAGAGTGGGATCGCAAGGATTCAAGGTAGAGCTGCTTGGTTGTCGCAGTTCCTTGGAGTTTTTTCATTTTATTGTACTATTAATTTTTAATCAAATAGTATTGAGTATTTGATCTTTGAGATCATTCTATGTATTCAGTTAGTGTTTGTGACTCAGTGTTACCAGTCTTGGGAGATTTTCATATTTGTTGATTTCATCCATTTAAATCCGAATTAGATGATTATTATACCCATAGATTCATGAAATATAAACACTTTGCGATATAGGACACTTACCCAAGTCAAAGTCATGAAGAACGCCTCCACAATCGCCAAAAACCCGAGCTCCAAAATCCCAATCAAAAATGGCGAAATGACAATGTTTGGTCCTTAAATGTCTCTGCCGAGTTTCGCACCTGCGGAGTGCTTCCACACTTCTGTGTGTTCCCTTTTGCGAGAAAAATCATGCTTCTCCGAAAGTGTGCTGCCCAGTCTACCCTCGCATATGCGGAAGCATTTCCGTTTATGCGAGAATCGCAGGTGCAAGGCAATGTCCGCTTTAGCGCGCATGGCCGCTTCTGCAGTTGCCTTTGTGCTTCTGCGTGCCAGTTGCCACTTTTGTGGAATTCTCAGCTTCCCCCCTTCATTCGTTTATGCGAAAAGCATCTCGCTTCTACGGTGGTCACACCTGCGCCAAAAATTTTGCAAGTGCGGTTCCAACAACTGCTGCCATTTTCGAGCAGCTTCCTTCAACTCCAATTTGATTCGTTAACCTTCTGGAATCCATCCGAGGCCATCGGGACTTTAACCAAATATACCAACATGACCCAAAATACAATACGAACTTAGTCTAGGCTTCATAACATGTCAAACAACGCCGAAATTAGGAATCGCGCATCGAATCAAATTACGAGTTTTCAAATCTTCAACTTCTATATTTTTCCCCAAAATGTATTAAATCAATCCAAAATGACTTCAAATTTTGCACACCAGTCATAAATGACATAATGGAGCTATTCCAATTTCTAAAAATCAAAATCCTACCTCGTTATCAAAAATTCAACCTTCGGTCGTACTTTCCAAAAATCTTCTATTTTTCAACTTTCGCCAAAATGCGTCGAATTTTCCTACGGACTTCCAAATCCAAATCCGAACATACGCCTAAGTAAGAAATCATCATACGAAGCTATTGCCATCATCGAATGTTATTAAGTCTGAAATCATCATACGAAGCTATTGCCATCATCGAATTCTATTCAACTCTCCGGTCAACTCTTTCTATTTAAGCTTCTAAATAAGAATTGTTCTTTTAATTAAATTCCGAATCTTACGAAAATCAAACTCAACCACACACACGGGTCATAATACATATTATGAAGCTGCTCGAGACCTTAAGTCACTGAACGGGGCATAAATTCTTAAAATGACAAGTCGGGTCATTACACACTATCTCTTTATTCTAATGTCGTATTGACAAAAGGTTTAATGCGTTAGAAAACAGACTCATAGATATTCAATTTGATGGGTGGATTACCCCATAACTCTAAGTATATTGGGAGAAAATCACAGTGACATTAGTCTCAAATTTTGGTAAAACTTATAAACGTAACTTCTGATGACTTTCATCAACTTTTGTTCCACAACTAGCTTCACTTCAAAACATAACACACGACTATGATACGAATAAAATAACTCATAACATAACATCCTTATCATGTTAATCACCTTATTCTTACCCCAAAAGTACATGTTATAATATTCCCAACTTGTCGACTTTTGACAAAAATTATTTTCTTCAATTCGATTAGCTTCTAAGCCTTTCAACCCTCTTTGTACTTGGTATTCATGACCTTAAGTATTTGTAACCTCCAAGTTAACATGATTAATTTACTTTACGTACTTTCAAAAATGATCTCACATCTTAGCTTACATCAATTGACTTGCAACGTAATTTTACGTACGAAAACATGGGGTGTAACATGAATTCACTCAGTAACTAGTTCAAACATTCTGCAAAAACTCCTCTCTTGATTAAGTCTTAACCTCACAAGATTAACCAATTTAAGAACGTGAAGATATACAAGAATGAATAGTGGATTGGTCTTTAGGAAAACCCTTTTCGTTTATTCTCCCAACTAGGTTTAATCAATGATTCAACTAGCCTCTTTCGATTACGTAGAAGAATCAATGCACTCAACTAAGTTAATAATGCAAAGATATAACAAGTTATTCCTCTCTCGATTACATGAACTAGTGAATATAGATGCAACAACTAAATCATCCAAAACGATTAAATACATAAAACTGGAGTTATAATCTACAAACAATTATCAGTACACCAAATCCATCATACCCTAGAGCAAACTACTCCCTAGACATAGAGAAATTCATCACAAATATAATTAAAGTATAGGAAAACATAAATTCAATCCAAATTCGGGTCTTGAGTGAAGAAGGATGATGAAATCCTTGTGCTTGTGTTCTTCCAACTACTTATTAGCGTCATTAGGTCTAAAGCATGTCTAACATGCAGAAAATAATATTTTTCCATGTATTTATACCAAGTAGGTTCGAGCCCAGACGAAATCACCCTTTCCTAAGCGAAATAGAAAAATAACTCTGTAAATATTGCACAGGCGCGCCGCATGGGGCGACACGCCATGCGTGGCATTAGTAGGGCTTATCAGGGAGCATGTAATTATCATCAAGCTACTTTTTGCTTTTTGATGTGGCATCCCACGCGCCGCACTAGTGCAAATTCCTCAAAGTGTTACTTTTTGCTTGATTTTTGATGTCCATACGTGGTCCTAGAACCCCGAACACGATTCCAACTTAATCCCTTATGCTTTTACTCAGACTTCAAAGGTCCAAATAGCTCGAATTAGTTCCACAACATCTACATAACTCGCAATCACTCATGCAAGCCATAAAACACACAATAAGTGCAAAACACTACTAAATAAAGCTCAACATAAGAAAAGTCCAGTGAATTAGGGTGCAATAAGTGACTAAAACACATAATTATAGCCTACCATAAACACCTCACACTTTAACCATTACTCGCCCTTGAGCAATCAAACTACAATTTTTAAAGACATGACCTTTTTAAACAACTCTCCTAACTAATCACACCAAGAATATTTAAAATAGATTAAGCACAATACTGTAATATCCTCGCTGAAAGATTTGACTCAAAAGCACCACATATTTTTCACAACCCACTCACTGAATAAAACAAAGAGGCCAACGACATTGCCTTTCGTTCGTGAGTCAAGTGCCCTCACATAAAAATAGAGAGTAGTTCCACACACAATAAAATTAAGAACAATTAGGAACTCAAGATAGAAATAATCCACACACTCTAAGAAATAACATTCATATGTAACAAAATACGTACCATATGCTTACTCGTAGTCTGCTACTCTACTAATTGAGCTCCTTCAGTCAAGGATCAAGTAGGACTTAATTTGGTTGTAAAGAGTGTCAACCCCCAACTTCTTTAAGCACAAATACATAAAACATTACCTCTATCAAGGAATATTTTTAACAACAATACAAATACTTTTCTTTTTTCCTTTGTCCTTATTTCAATAGTTGCATCAGAAGCCAAACCACCACCCCACACTTTAACTTTTACAAAGTTCATAAATAATTCAAGTGCTCATGAGAGGTAAAAGGTTCAAATAGATGGTCAATTCAAATAAATGGGTAAGGCTTGTAATGTGGTTGCCAAAGAAACAAGATTACAAGGTCAAAGGGGTTAACTAAGATACATAACAATTAAGTGGGTAAAAGCATATAACTGGCTCAACAAAGAAATGCCTATATCACTTCCAAGACTGAATAAAACTACCAGTTCTCTTTGCAAAAACACAGGGCAAGTTCTAGACATCAAAAGCAATGCACACAATAACACAAAATGTCACACACATATGACACATAACTCGTTCAGGATCGGACTATCAAGACACTCTAGTCAAAGTAGTTAAGCCAAGTTAAGATCATACAATTCAAGGTACTTATACAAGAGTCAAAAACTGAGCCTAAGCGTCACAACTAAAGCACTTACTATTCTCAAGGTATAATAAAGTCAAGAGATATTGCCTTCGTTTCAGATCACAACACAAGATTTCCTACTCCTACAAAAATTAAAACTAACTACAGCTGATTCAAATAAAACCCTTTGAAAAGAACCGCGACAAAAACAAAACCAGGGGGCACTTGTTACACTACCTAACAAAAGAAAACTTCCTTGAACATCTAGCCGGGGTCTGAGTTAGAGTCGGGCTCCATTCCTCGTGCCCAAACTGATGCACACATCCATACGGATAGCTTCTTCTCGGCCTTCTTTGGGTACACCCCACACTTATCTTTCTCGCTCATTGCAACCTTCTCGTTCGAGCCCTTTACTTTCCACTCGACATTCGCAACTGGTTTATGCTTTTGTGCCATCTTTTCTACATCCATATTAAAACTCACAGTCTCCTCAGCCACTCTAAGCATGAGCTTTATCTTGTGTATATCTAATATAGCTCTACCTGTGTCTAAGAATGGTATTCCTAGGATGAGGGGGACCTCCTTATTTTCCACCATATTTACAACTATAAAATACACAAGAAATACGAAATTATCCACCCGAACTAACACATCTTCCACTATCCCCTCTAGTATTATAGTCGTTTGGTCTGCCAGCTTCAATGATAGGGTTTTGTGGTATCGCGGCACGGTTTTTCTAGGTTGAACAGTGCGTTGGGAAGTTGAAATTGTTTTTAGGAAGTGCTGGGCATTTTTGTAATACATTATGCGATCGCAGAACTGATCTACAGACTACAGATCCGTCGCGGAATTAAGCAAAAACTTAGGCTAATTTTAGGACCAATATGTGGTCCATTATGCGGCCGCATAATCATTTTGCGGGCCGTACAACCCATCACAGATCCAACATAAATATTTTCGGCAGGAAGTTCTACGGTGCATTATGCGATTGCATAATTGGTCTACGGACCGTAGACTGGTCGCAGAGTGAAGCAGAAATGCCCAGTTTCGGAGGGCCATTATGCGGCCCATTTTGCGGACCGTAGAAGCGTTATGCGATTGCATATGCGACCGCATACCTGCATCGAGGCTTCATTTTTTTGGTTTTGTAAACCCGACCCCATTCTTATAAAACAAACCTAGAGATCATTTTAGAAGGTTCAAACTTATATTTTAGAGAGAGGAATATGGTTTAGAGTGAGAAAGGGAATTTCTAAGTCAATTGTTCATCAATCATTGCTTATGTCTTGACGATTTCACGAGGGTAACTCACAAGGTCTTCAACTAAAAGGTAAGATTCTAGCCATAGCCATCAATTTCGAGATTTAAAAAAAAATGGGTAATAAGCCAAGCAATTCTTGGATGTGGGAGTTGTTCATTATGTATGCATGTACTATCTAGGGTTGTGGGAAGATTGTTGAGCTCGATTGGGTAGGCTTTGGGTAGAATCCATGGAGGAATCCACCGTAGGAGGACCTTGAAATCATAATGACCACCTAGTATTTGATAAAATGCTCAAATGAGTTGGATCCATGAACTCCTTCCTAATTTGTGTTTAATTTTGCTATATCTCTAAATAGATCAAAGTTGCTAGGATTTCGAAATTGTGTAGTGAATTAAGAAAAGCTCAAAGCGAGGTATGTTGATTGGACTCCTCTTTTAAAATTAAATCCCACAATGGCATTGTAAGTCCCTTGTTGCTCATTATAAATTGATTTTTCCGAAACATCGTTGTGTCAAAATAAATATGCGTTCAATATGTGTTCCAAAGATTCTTGTCATGTTTAGTTACTATTTGAGAATGTGATTTATGTATGGGTTGTGTGTTAATATGTTATGATTTAAAAACATGATTCTAATGAAAGCTATTGCATTAAATTGTGAACGAAATCACATGTGCCTAAGACCCTAAATTTCTCAAATGTGTGCTTAAAGTCTTGAATAGAAATGTTTGTTGTTGACGATCCGTGATGATGATTGAAGTGAAATAGTGAGCATGAAATATGATGTATGACCAACGTGCCAAGTATGATACTGTGTTATGGACAATGGTTCCAATGAAATGAATAACATGTAAAGAAGTATGAAATAAGTGGTAAATACTTGTAATAATAAATGCCTTGGGAGTACTGTTTAGCCACCAAGGAAGGGCAGGTCGAAACAACCTAATCCTGAAACGACACGTGCCGGTGTAGGAGTGATTGAGGGGGTAAACCCCCGTGTTAATGTGATGAGGTTGTTTCCCCTTATATGGGACAAGATTGATCTATTGAGATGTTTCTCCTTAAATGGGATGCGATTATTGCTAGCAAACTGTGATGTTATGTCGACCCACACGACATTGTGGTGAGACGGCTTAGCCGATCAGACTGAGATCGGACGCCATGCAACACATGGTGGTATTGTGAGTGGATGTCTCGAGGTGAGACGACTTAGCCAGTCAGGCTGAGATCGGACTACGAGCTAAAACACGATGGTGTATCGGTGCTAAAGATATCCCAACTTAAAATGATTTGAACTTACTTGACATTTACCTTTCCCCTAACTTGACACATTGATACGATTTGAGTCTCTTCTTGATTTCATGTCTCCTTGTTTGTTACTATTACTCGTTCTATTGAGAGAGTGTTTAGTTTACATACTAGTACTATTCCATATGTACTAACATCCCTTTTCTCGGGGAAGATGCATCTTTAATGGATGCAGGCGTTTCCATAGCAAGTGGTGTTCATCCGTGACAGCAGCACGCCCTCACTTCAACTAAATTGGTGAGCCCTACTTTATTTCGGGGCCCTGCATCTCTTCTCCTTTGTACATAACATTTTGAGGTATAGCTGGGGCCTTGTCTTAGCACTCTTTTGTTCCGTTAGAGGCTCCGTAGACATAGTGTTAGTTGTATCTTGTTTTGAAACGGTTTAACTAAACTTGTTGTAATTGTCGAATATGTTCCACTTTAACTACAAATGTATAGTGTACTATTTTTGAGTTTTGTTAATGACATAAATAATGGAAATGCACTGGTGTTATTCATATGACCTGGTGTAATTCACATAACATAACTAGACGGCACTGTGTAGGCTTTCTCGACCGGGGTAACCATGTTGAGCGCCGGTCGCGCTCCCAAAGGTCGGTTCGTGACAAACTTGGTATCATAGCCTAAGCTTTTAAAGTTTCCTAGGATGTCCCGGAGCCGTGCCTATAGAGTTCTTCTTGTCGGTGTGTTATCGCCAGATCTATAATTAGGAGACTACCTGGTCATTTAGGTATAATACTCTTCTTTGATGTTCTATATCGTGCGATATAGCTGATTGTAAGATTGTTCCTCCTCTAACTCGTGCATTTCTCTGATTTTTAGTACATAGCGCCTAGGAAGAAAGCAAGAAATGACAAAGGAGCCAATGCCACCCCAGGAGTGGCAGTTGATTTTTCACTTGATAATGCAGGTGAGTGCCCGAGGGGTGAGATTATTCCCCCGACTACCACACTGCCTGGTTCCACTACTCGTGATCAGATTGCACATGTCCCTGCATCTACTTAGGGTGAAACGATCCTCCAACTGATATTCCAGTTTCACCTCCAGCCCCAACTTCCGGTCTCGGTGTTTTAGATGGGGATCTTAGGTGAGCCATACAGATGTTGGCTCAAATAGTGGCTTCCCAATCCCAAAGATCAAATGTTGCATCCACTTCTTCTAGTCAGCCAGGGATTCCACTAGTTCCAAGATGATCAGATTTCTCTAGTTGGATCCTCTAGTGCTCACAGGTATTGATCATGAGGAGTATCCCCAGGATTTTATAGATGAGATGCACAAGACCCTCCGAGTTATGTATGCTACTGAGATGGAGGGAGTGGAGTTTGCCTCCTACTGTCTGAAAGGGGTGGCCTATTCTTGGTTTGAGATATTGGAGGACTCCCGTGAGGAGGGGAGCCCTTTGGCAAGGTGGAGTGAGTTTGCTGATGCTTTCAGTTATCATTTCTTGTTTGGAGAGACTTAGGCAGCCTGTGTTGCCGAGTTTGAGAGCCTGAAACAAGGTAGCATGAGTTTGTGGGAGTATCATATGAGATTCGTGCGCCTGTCCAATTAGGCCATTTCTATGTTTCCCATTATGGAGGCTAGAGTGTGCCGGTTTGTTTAGGGCCTTAGCCCCTTGGTTATTAGTAAGGCCGCTACAACTGACTTGAACTCTAATATGAACTATGGTAAGATGGTGGCATGCTCTCAAGCCACAAAGACCCGCAAATTGAAGAATATAAAGGAGCATGAGGGTAACACCAAGGCCCGGTACACGTGCAACTTTGGTGGTTCTTCTTGTAGTCGTGGTGGTAGGTCAGCATTTTTGCGGAGGGTTGTCAGGGCCATCCCATTACTTTGCTCAGCCTTTGGTTAGTACGTAGCCATCGGGGCCCAGTCAGCAGCAGTGGAGCTATTTTAGGCCCAGCCAGGGCAACATGGGATCTTACCGGTAAGGTCGGCCTGGTGGGAGATATCAGCAGTAGCGGAGGCCCCCATGCCCAGGTGTGGGAAGATGCACTTTGGGGCCTTCTTCATGGACGAACCTATATTCTACGAGTGTGGTATGAGGGTTCACATTTAGAGGGATTGTTGTTCATGCCACCAGAGCAAGAGTAGGGGTGCAACACAACCATCCACTTCTGCAGCTAGTACATCCGCACCACCTACTCCGGCTCGAGGCACTTTAGTACTCACAGGGTATGGTGCAGCTTGGAGTGGTGCAGAGAGTTTGGGAGGACCCAACCATTTCTATGCTATGGAGGGTTGTCAAAGTTCAGAGGCTTTTCTAGATGTTGTCACAGGTATATTGACTGTCAAATCTCATGACATGTATGATCTTATTGATCCCGGTTCCACTTTGTGCTTTGTCACTACCTATGTTGCTATAGAATTTGGGATAGGACCGGAACTGCTTCATGAGTCATTCTCTATATCTACTCCGGTTGGTGAGTCTATTGTGATCACGAGGGTTTATAAGGATTATGTTGTCGCGGTGCGTGGTCAGGACACCCTGGCCGATCTCATTGAATCACAGATGGTGGATTTTGGATTAATAATGGGGATGGACTGGATTTACTCATGTTTTGCTAAGCTTGATTGCAGAAGTAGAACCGTTAGATTTGAATTTCCAAATGATCCAGTAATTCAATGGAAAGGGGATGATGTGGTGCGAAGGGCATGTTTATTTCTTACCTTAAGGCCCCCAAGATGATCAACAAGGGGTGTATTTACGATTTTGTCCTGGTTACTGACACTGATGTTGAGGCACCTACCCTTGAGTCTGTACCAGTTGTAAATGCATTTTCAGAGGTCTTTCTGGATGAACTCCCTGAGATTCCGCCAGACAAGGAGATTGATTTTGGGATTGATGTGATGTTAGGCATGCAACCTATATCTGTTCCACCTTACAGAATGGCACTAACAGAGTTGAGGGAGCTAAAAGGACAATTAAAGAATTTGTTAGAGAAGGGTTTCATCCGGCCGAGTGTGTATCCTTGGGGCCGACCGGTCTTTTTTGTAAGGAAAAAGATGGGTCACCGAGAATGTGTATTAATTATCGGCATCTCAATAAGGTCACGATCAAGAATAACTATCCACTGCCAAGGCTAGATGACTTATTTGATCAATTGCAAGGTGCTAAGTATTTCTCCAAGATTGATTGAGATCCGGTTATCATCAATTGACGATCATGGAGTAGGATATTCCGAAAATAGCTTTCAAAACCCGACATGGGCACTTTGAATTCCTTGTAATGTGTCACGACCCTAAACGATGGGCCACGATGGGGACTCGGTGCCTTACTCAACTGAGTACCAATGTATCATATCTTTGTTTTCGAATTGTCGTTGGTAACTGGCCCACCATGGACACAACTCGTAACGTATAACTACAAGTGGGAAAGCACTATATCAATGAACCATCTTTATTAAAACATGAATGCATATGGGCCGTCAAGGCCTCTGACATACTGTATAATATGAACCACTATCTACAAAGCCTCTAAGAGTATTTGATATCAATTGGGACAGGGTACCGACCTACCCATAGGTATGTAGCAAAATGCTGACACGATGACTCATACACTTGGCTGCACTCCGAATGAGGTGGAGTATTACCGATCCTTAGTTGAATTCTAACCTCGTCTACTATAAGGACTCATCAAACAGATTGCCTATACCTGCAGGTATGAATGAAGCGTCCCCAGGCAAAAAGGGACGTCACTACAAATAATGTACCGAATATGTAAGGAATGAAAATCCATAAATAATAGCCATGAGAGAAACATGGAGTACAAGACTCGACATATAAGTATGGATAACTCTGTAAATCATGAAATACTTATAGTGTCATGCATATGCGTATGAATTTCATGTCGTGCATAGGTATATGTGTTCAAAACATCATCAAGCCTCTGAGGGCATCCCATCATATCATCTCGACCACTGTGGGCAAAATCATCAATGTATACTAGCGGATCAGGTAGTGGTGCATATATAACGCCATAACCTTTTCCCATATCTCATATACATAAAATATACATATATACGTGTATATAATGCCATATGGTCATGGGTCAATGTACCTGTATAAATGATGCAATGCGTGAGAAGTACGTCAATAAAATCTCTCGAAGTGTCATACGACAATTATGCCTTTGAGTAATATCATGATGTAAACTATTTCAACTTACGTATTTTCTGAAACCCGTGAACAGATGATAGAATAATAGGACACGTGGGATATCAAGAACATAAGCATCTCTAGCATTTCTATGANGAGTAAAAGACTCGACATATAAGTATGGATAACTCTGTAAATCATGAAATACTTATAGTGTCATGCATATGCGTATGAATTTCATGTCGTGCATAGGTATATGTGTTCAAAACATCATCAAGCCTCTGAGGGCATCCCATCATATCATCTCGACCACTGTGGGCAAAATCATCAATGTATACTAGCGGATCAGGTAGTGGTGCATATATAACGCCATAACCTTTTCCCATATCTCATATACATAAAATATACATATATACGTGTATATAATGCCATATGGTCATGGGTCAATGTACCTGTATAAATGATGCAATGCGTGAGAAGTACGTCAATAAAATCTCTCGAAGTGTCATACGACAATTATGCCTTTGAGTAATATCATGATGTAAACTATTTCAACTTACGTATTTTCTGAAACCCGTGAACAGATGATAGAATAATAGGACACGTGGGATATCAAGAACATAAGCATCTCTAGCATTTCTATGAATAGAGTCATTTATGGAAGTTGTGCATTTTTTCGTTTCGTTTGTATTGTATTGATCATGCCGAAAGGAAAGAAGGCATAGCCTTAACATACCTGAATCGATTCTCTTGACAATCCTTCTATCACACGTCAATTGCGACAACACGTAACGATGCATCGAAGTAGGAAAACATCCGTATGATGTTCTTAAGAAAGATTGCACCGTACTCCTTTAGAATCGCAAAATCCCGTTGCTAATTTTCTAAGAAGTCTCGTATGAATTGAAGTAACTTACGTTACTATCTTATATGATCTTGGATAAAATTTTCTTAGTGAAGCTTTCCATCCTTAATTAGCAATCCTAAAATCCAATCTAATGAGATAAGAAGTTTCTTTAAATAGTAGGTTGTGGGCCCCACTTCATATGGTGACTTAGCCACATAAACCTCTAATTTTGCCACCTTACCATACAACTTAAGAGTTAATAATATGGGTGTAGGTTTGCTGCCACGTTTTTGGCTTGATTAAGAAGATCATTTAATGCCAACTTTCTATAACCCAAGTGGATGATGTCCCCTAAACAACTCTCACTTAAATATTCACCAAATATATATATTTTTTTCAATTTCTATATTTTCCTCTAAATTTAATAATTAACCCCTTCCCAACATAATTATGAATTATCTCAAAATGACAAACTTCGACGAAATTCATTTTCTTCGATTTGCTTACCCCCTCACCTTCACGAATTT
>AWOL01S0015042.1:17861-34997 GCA_000715115.1 Nicotiana otophora | reverse complement strand
TCATGTGGTGACTTAGCCACATAAACCTCTAATTTTGCCACCTTACCATACAACTTAAGAGTTAATAATATGGGTGTAGGTTTGCTGCCACGTTTTTGGCTTGATTAAGAAGATCATTTAATGCCAACTTTCTATAACCCAAGTGGATGATGTCCCCTAAACAACTCTCACTTAAATATTCACCAAATATATATATTTTTTTCAATTTCTATATTTTCCTCTAAATTTAATAATTAACCCCTTCCCAACATAATTATGAATTATCTCAAAATGACAAACTTCGATGAAATTCATTTTCTTCGATTTGCTTACCCCCTCACCTTCACGAATTTGCTCATCACTTGTTTGAAATATAATAATGCTTATAATCTCCAAATAATATCATCCCTGAACTTACGTCGATTAACTTACAACAAAACTTTAACATATAAAAATGCAGGTTGGAACATCTCATTTCCTAGCTTATATCAATTTACTTATGGCGTACTTTAACTTACGGAAACATGGGGTGTAACATCATTCCCCCCTTTGGAACATTCGTCCTCAAATGTTGACTGATGCACTTATCATTCTCATAACCATAGCTCTTGCGGATACTTTAGTACTCTCCTTATCATCCAGGCAACTATTCTGTGAATAAATCCAAAGGTTAGGGAATTTCCCCCTTTAGGCCTCTTTCTCACGCCACGACTTGTGGTATAAATCCTTCCAATCTCGTAACTGTTGCTACCTTCCATTATGCAGCTTGTACGACTCTGACCCTATAAGTGTGCGTATGCTACTCTTCTCTCCTTTTTCCTCCAGGTTTTAGTCAATCTCTAGGCCTCACTTTGTAAACATATACAGAGCTTTATAAGATGTCCCTCTGGGAATCTATGGGTATACTAAAGTACTTTGCTCATTAATTTGTCGAACATACGAATATTTCTATATCTTATTTCATAGACCTAGTTATCCACCTGCATGATTTTAAGCATAGGTAGGTCATACTATACCGTAACTCTTACTTCGATTTATTGTTACTGAGGTCTGCTACCAAACTCCAGGTTACTCTCGTTGCTTATCCTATATGTATAAATTTAAGTCCTTTAATGCTTCTTCATTACTGTTCATCTTAAGAATGATGGCCTAATCTCATCTCATACTTTGTAACTTTTATCCATCCATTGTTGATTCCCCTTAATACCGATAACTTGACCTCTTATGTAACACTACCGCTAGGGCTCGCGTCTCATCGGGGAACATCTGAAATGATTAGACTGATCCAGCTGGGGGCGATACCATGCTTCCATAACTGTATTTCATGCATCCTAACGTGATTCATACTATGGGGGTTATTCTAATCTTGTACAACTCATGAAATCCCTTGTATTTCTTCAAATCATAACTCAATCGAAGGCCCAAACACCATCCTTTATCTACCACAATTACACCCTTATTCTACTACCAGGGCAGCATTCCATATCTTCTAAATTCTATTAGTCTTTGACTCCTTTGAGTTCATTCAAACTATACTGAGCTTTCTATAACTTAGAGAAACCATCAGCTATCTTGTTTTCATGGGCTTAATCCTGAGGACTTATCCATTATCGTTACCTTCTCACTCACCCTTTCTTATCCTTACTCTTGTCTTCCTAAAACCTTGTCGCTTCACCATACTTTAGCTTGCAACCTACACATATTCATTTATACCACTCGTAACCTTCCTTCAACTTTCTTGCACCACATATTTCCTTATGTTATTTTGGAACATCAAGCGAGACATCACATCGTCTCAAACTCTTCTTTACTCTTTTAACTAGACCTCTCGGTACCTAGAAACCATAGGCTAGAAGACATGTCACTGATGATGCCACTATCATTCCTTGATATTGAATCCCCACATCACGTATTTTATCTCTCTCGTGACTTCCCATCACCATAAGTATAATCCACATCCACAACTTGAAGCCCTATTATAATACTTCCACCTCTAGTGCATACACAATCCGACGGGAGCTTCATACTGACTTCTTATAAGGCTAGTACTCTTCTAATTGGCTTTATCGTAGAGTCGTTATATAATATGACTGATGTACTATCTCTCTTGTACCTCTGATATTAAGAGTGATTCTTCTATGTTCTCAATCACGATTCCTTAAATTTTCTGGATCCAATAATCAGACTCCTGATTTACTTAGTTGATGTAACTCTTTAGTTTCCTCTTATTTCTAATCAGCCTTTATGTAGGCTTAAACTATCTTCTGATCTGCGGCTGCTGGTATTAGTTATTACTTTAGCCTTTCATGGGCGTTATGGAATATCCATGATACAATCTTCTAATAATTTAATCCTTTGTCTATACCCTGGTCTCAATTCTTTCTTTTAACTTATACCGGAGTCTTCTACGACTGTATGAATGCCAATATATATGCTGCATGGATAATAGTCTAAAATCTTAAGTGCATCCATAATGTAACTAACTCTGGATTATTGATCGAATAATTCCTTTCATTCCTTCTAAACTTTCATTAAATATAAACAACTACTTTTACTATTNCCTAATCTCATCTCATACTTTGTAACTTTTATCCATCCATTGTTGATTCCCCTTAATACCGATAACTTGACCTCTTATGTAACACTACCGCTAGGGCTCGCNGTTCAGCCACTTGTTGGATGTATACTTGGCTTATCTTAGTGCCCACACATATTGGAATTCCATACAACCCATATGATCTTGAATATCACCTTATGATTTTATTCTTCTTCCCGTTCATTAGCTACGATAGGTGCCACTTTGTTATGAAGTGCATATAATATTGTTGTAAGACTGTTGTTACAAGACCGTTACCCTCTGTAGGTCATTGTGCTTCGGTTGAAGCCTTGTTCCTTATTTCCATAACCAGTCTTTCATTGTAGTACTTAGGGAGGACCCTCTAACTCTTGTAAATCTGCGAGCATATTACATTGCATACTCGATGGAATTGTTTATGTCCCTCCTCACCTATAATTATCCCTAGTTACTTACCTCTACGCCCTTGAGCTTGTAGGGTTGCTTCTAAAGTGATATTTGACTATCTTCCCCGTGGCACTCTCTTTTATTTCCGTAATACTTATACGGTACCTTTAACTACCTCAACTCTTATCTGAATATTTCTCAAGTATCACGATGTCATATCTGCGAGACTGAATTCCCTATGTTGGGTTCACTACATTTATCTTGCATGGTCTGCTGATTTTTCTGTATCCTCTTGTCTAGACATAACTAGGCTCTTCCTGAATTAACTACTAATTAGTTGCTAGCCCATTCTCATACCAATATTCCACGCAATCTTTCTTTTATTATTTCTTTTGTCTTAACTTACGTCTCGCACTGGCTCCTTATTTATCAATAACATCCTGGCAGGAACCGTTAATTCATTTCCTTGACGTCGTGCTTACATAATGTTCTATAATCGTAGCATATCTGTAGGATTCAGATAAGTGCAATCTCATTCCTTTCTCATTTATATCGCATTCTTCCTTTACCATTCCGTAGTTACTAGAACCACTTAATTTTGACTTAATGCCACATCACTCCATATTCCTCCCTTTAGGAAAGTGCTAAGATTTAGTGATACGATGATCTACATATAGATGTTTTACCTCTTTATCTTTGGCTTCTTTTAACATCATCGATGAGCCTTACTCGCCTTGCGGAAATCCTTATGTACCAAGGATAACGAAATTCCTTATTTGCGAGGGTGACACTTAGTGTAACTGGCACAAACAATCCCTTAAGCTTAACTTTGTTCACATTTCTTGCTTTAGGGGAAGTATCTTCCTGATTAACCATTCTTTGAATTTCTGATGAATCTTCTTTTGTTGTCCATTCTATTATCGCCGGAACGCAATGTGAAATTCTCATGATGTCGACCATTATCAAACCACTTAGTCCCTAATTAATGTTTAGTTTATCTTGTTCACCAATCCATACTGATTTCTATTACTCCGGGGTCTAACTTTTCCTTTTGGTATTCACGTTAGAGTCACAAACTTATTTTTTGAAATGAGGATATCACTTTATAGCCTATACTCTTTTGTTGTCTCAAGGCATGTCACCTCTCGTCTTTTCCTTCACTTGATTATAGACTCTATAATACTGTCACCCTTTTGATCTACTATTGTCATCCATGTATCACATCTTACTCATAATGCTTCATTAGCTCTCTTCTTATTTCCCTGCTAACATTTCTGTCTAACACGTTATTCTGAAAACTTTAACAAGACATTCTTTTGCTTTTAGATCCCCTTGCTCCATCCACTGGCTCTTCGGGTTGCCTAACATTCTTTTTCTACTAGGGATGGGAGCCACACTAAGGTAAAATTTATCCCTTCCAAGCTTCCAGTGCCTATCTTTATAGTACTCATATCTAGCTATACTATTTTAGAGTGCACCATCTGGGTGTCTCACAAGGACATCTATTAGCACATTTGAAATATCCTTCGGGAATCTCAATTGACGCAAAAAATCCATCCATCATTTTGGGTTACTCTAACCCGAGCCGGATCCTGATATCCATCTGTCTCTTATACTATATATGTTAGCTCCCATAGGACATAACTGTGATGGTATGGCCAATCTTACATACCTTTGGTACTGTTGAAGGTAACTTCAAAATGCTTATATCTCTCTTCCTGAATTGTAAATAATGATCATGTTCATTAACTGGGAGCCTCGTACCCTTCTTCAGCTTGCTTCTTTAACTTGTATCTACCTCTTGAATCTATCATTGCTTTTCACCATATGGGTAGATATTCTTGCCTTAAGGCTCCTTATCAATAAGCTTACATGTTTTAGTACACAAATGATCTGCTGACAACCTCACATTTACTCATCATAAGCATGATGCACAATTGAGTTCCTCTGACTCAACTCTTTCACAGTTATATCTCTTACAAACCATCTTTTTGTTTGTAGGTATCATTGTATTACGAATAAGATAGAGTTTAGGAAATTGAGTTCTTACAAATGAGCTCTACCACACGATCTAGAGCAAGAAGAAAGAGTGACAGTCCTAAATGCCCTATAGCCTCCTTCTTATAAGTGTGGTGCACAACACACCCATAAACAAGACTCTACTAGACACGGCTTGTAGACTCCCTAGGACAGAACTGCTCTGATACCACTTCTGTCATGACCCAAAATGATGGGCCGCGATGGGCACCCAGTGCCTTACTCAAACGAGTACCAATGTAGCATATCTTTCTTGTCGTACTGTCGTTGGTAACTGGGCCAACATTGCCACAACTCATAACGTATAACTATAAGTGGGAAAGCATTGTATCAATGAACCATCTTTCTTAAAACATGAATACATATGGGCCATCAAGGACTCTGACATACTGTACAATATGAACCACTATCTACAAAGCCTCTAAGATTATTTGACATCAATTAGGATAGGGTACTGGCCAACCTAAAAGTCTGTAGCAAAATTCTGACACGATGACGCATAGACTCGGCAGCACTCTAAATGAGGTGGAGTCTTACCGATCCTTAGATGAATGCTAACCTCGTCTACTATGAGGGCTCGTCAAACTGAATGTCTATACCTGCAGGCATGAATGCATCATCCCTAGGCAAAAAGGGACGCCAGTATAAATAATGTACCTAGTATGTAAGGAATGACAATCAATAAATAATAGACATGAGAGAAACATGGATCAAAAGCCTCGACATGTAAGTCTGGATAACTATGTAAATCATAAAATACTTATAGTGTCCTGCATATGCATATGAATGTCATGTCGAGCATAGGTACATGTGTTCATAACATCATCAAGCTTCTGAGGGCATCCCATCATATCATCTCGGCCACTGTGGGCAAAATCATCAACGTATACCACCTGATCAGGTGGTGGTGCGTATATAACGCCGTAACCTTTTCCCATATCCTATATACATATAATATACATATATACACGTATATAACACCATATGGTAATGGGTAAATGTACTTTTATAAATGAATGCAATGCATGAGAAGTACGCCAATAAAATCTCTCGGAGTGTCATACGACAATTATGCCTTTGAGTAATATCNTGCTTATAAGTGTGGTGCACAACACACCCATAAACAAGACTCTACTAGACACGGCTTGTAGACTCCCTAGGACAGAACTGCTCTGATACCACTTCTGTCATGACCCAAAATGATGAGCCGCGATGGGCACCCAGTGCCTTACTCAACCGAGTACCAACGTAGCATATCTTTCTTGTCGTACTATCGTTGGTAACTGGGCCAACATTGCCACAACTCATAACGTATAACTATAAGTGGGAAAGCATTGTATCAATGAACCATCTTTCTTAAAACATGAATACATATGGGCCATCAAGGCCTCTAACATACTGTACAATATGAACCACTATCTACAAAGCCTCTAAGATTATTTGACATTAATTAGGATAGGTTATTGGCCAACCTAAAAGTCTGTAGCAAAAATTCTGACACGATGACGCATAGACTCGGCAGCACTCTGAATGAGGTGGAGTCTTACCGATCCTTAGCTAAATGCTAACCTCGTCTACTATGAGGGCTCGTCAACTGAATGTCTATACCTGCAGGCATGAATGCATCATCCCTAGGCAAAAAGGGACGCCAGTATAAATAATGTACCTAGTATGTAAGGAATGAAAATCAATAAATAATAGACATGAGAGAAACATGGAGCAAAAGCCTCGACATGTAAGTCTGGATAACTATGTAAATCATAAAATACTTATAGTGTCATGCATATGCATATGAATGTCATGTCGAGCATAGGTACATGTGTTCATAACATCATCAAGCTTCTGAGGGCATCCCATCATATCATCTCGGCCACTGTGGGCAAAATCATCAACGTATACCACCTGATCAGGTGGTGGTGCGTATATAACGCCGTAACCTTTTCCCATATCCTATATACATATAATATACATATATACACGTATATAACACCATATGTTAATGGGTAAATATACTTTTATAAATGAATGCAATGCATGAGAATTACGCCAATAAAATCTCTCGTAGTGTCATACGACAATTATGCCTTTGAGTAATATCATGAAGTAAACTTTTTCAACTTACATATTTTCTGGGACCCACAAATAGAAGATATAATAATAGGACACGTGGGGAATAAATAACATAAACATTTCTAGCATTTCTATGAATATAGTCATTTATGGAAGTTGTGCATTTTCTCGTTTTATTTGTATTGTTTAGATCATGTCAAAAGGAAAGAAGGGATAGCCTTAACAAACCTGAACTGATTCTCTTGAAAATCCTTCTAACACACGTCAATTGCGATAACACATAACGATGGATCAAAGTAGGGAAAAATCCATATGATGCTCTTGAGAAAGATTGCACCGTACTTTGTTAGAATCGCAAAATCCCATTGCTAATTTTCTAAGAAGTCTCGTATGAATTGAAGTAACTTACATTACTATTTTATATGATCTTGGATGAAATTTTCTTGGTGAAGTTTTCCATCCTTAATTAGCAAGTCTAACATCCAATCTAATGAGATAAGAAGTTTCTTTAAATATTAGGTTGTGGACCCCACTTCATGTGGTGACTTAGCCACATAAACCTCAAATTTTGCCACCTTACCATACAACTTAAGAGTCACTAATATGGGTGTAGGTTTGCTGCCACGTGCTTGGCTTGATTAAGAAGATCATTTTCTGTCAAGTTTCTATATCCCAAGTGGATGATGTCCCCTAAACAAACTATCACTTAAATATTTCACCAAATATATATATTTTTTCAATTTCTACATTTTTGACTAAAATTAATAATTAACCCCTTCCCAACATAATTAAGAATTGTCTCAACATGACAAACTTCGAAGAAATTCATTTTCTTCGATTTGCTTACCCCCTCAACTTTACGAATTTACTCATCACCTGTTTAAAATAGCATAATGATTATAATCTCAAAATAATATCATCCCCGAACTTACGTCGATTAACTTATGATGAAATTTTAACATATAAAAATGCGGGATATAACATCTCATTTCCGAGCTTATATCAATTTACTTATGGCGTACTTTCACGTACGGAAACATGGGGTGTAACATAATGTCTTTGGGGCTAATAAATGCCCCTCCAGCTTTCATAGATCCTATGAACCGAGTTTTGAAGCCGTTCCTTGACTCTTTTGTGATAGTGTTTATTGACGATATCCTTGTATATTCACGTAGTCGAAAGGACCATGCCGATCAACTCAGGGCACCTCTACAAGCTCTACGTCAGCACCAGTTGTATACGAAGTTTTTGAAATTTGAATTGTGGCTTGAATCTGTCACATTCTTGGGTCATGTTGTCTCCAGAGAAAGAATTAAGTCTGATCTTTAGAAGATTGCAGCTATGAACAATTGGCCTAGACCAACAACTCCAATATAGATTCACTATTTTTTGGGCTTAGCCAGGTATTACAGGAAATATGTTGAGGGGTTCTCCACTCTTGCCTCTCCGTTGACTAAACTAACACAGAAGACAGCTAAGTTCTAATTGCTAGATGCTTGTGAAAGGAGCTTCCAAGAGTTGAAATCAAGATTGACTACGGCACCGGTGTTGACCCTACCAGAGGATACATATGGGTTTGTTGTATATTGTGATGCTTCAAGAATTGGACTTGGGTGTGTATTAATTCATCATGGCAAGGTGATAGCTTATACTTCTAGGCAGCTCAAGAATCATGAAAAGAACCATACAACACCTGACTTAGAACTTGCGGAGGTGGTATTTTCCTTGAAGATTTGTCATCATTATCTGTATGGCATCCATGTGGATATATTCACGGACCATAAGAGCCTTCAATATATTTTCAAGAGAAGGAATGGAATATGAGGCAGAGCAGATGGCTTGAGTTACTCAAGGATTACGACATCTATATTCTGTATCATCCAGGGAAGGCTAATATTGTAGCGGATGCTCATAGCCAGAAACCTATTTGTAGTTTGGCTCTCTTGGAGGCATATCAAAGGCCGCTGGCCAAGGAGGTTCATCGGTTGGCTAGTTTGGGAGTTTGTCTTGCAGTTTCTAGTGAAGGAGGAGTGATTGTTCAAAATAGGGTTGAATCATCGCTTGTTGTGGAAGTCAAGAAAAAACAATACAATGACCCATTGTTGGTACAATTGAATGAAGGGATTCACAGTCATAAGACTTTGGCTTTCTCGCTTGGCATGGATGATGGTACGCTAAGGTACCACGGGCGGCTATATGTTCCAAATATGGATGGTCTCTGGGAAAGAATCATGGCTGAGGCTCACACTTCTAGGTATTCCGTGCACCAGGGCTCCGCAAAGATGTACCATGATCTTAATGAAGTCTACTAGTGGAAAGATATGAAGAGGAATGTAGCGGACTTTGTTGCAAGATGTCCAAACTGTCAGCAAGTAGAGGCTGAGCATCAAAGGCCTGGTGGGCTAGCACAGAACTTAGAGATTCGTATATTGTTTTGGGAAGTTTGAACTAAACTTGTTGTAATTGTACCATATGTTCTACTTTAACTACGAATGTATAGTGTATTGTTTTGGAGATTTGTTAATGACATAACTAATGGAAATGAACTGGTGTTATTCACATGATCTCTTACTGTGTAATTAATGAAATATATTCTTCTCTTTATTCATGAGTGAGTTGGGTCGACGGTATTGTGCGGGCTTGCTCGACCGAGGTAACCCTCTTGTGCGCCGGTCGTGCTCCCCAAGGTCGGGGTGTGACACCAACCTTATCACTCCAATCTGCTTCTCCAGTTTCCTGTATATAGACATGGGCATTCAATTAATTAAGGCACCAGAGTCACATAAGGATTTATCAAAATTAATAGTTCATAAATAGCAAGGTATAGTAAAATTCCCTGGATATTTTGAAATATCGCACATAAATGCTCTGTGAGCTTGACAACTTAGGTCTCCTCTATTTTAGTCTTCTTCGTAAGGATCTCTTTCAAGAATTTGGAATAAGTAGACATCTGTAAGAGCACTTCTGTGAATGATAAGTTCACATGAATCTGTTTTAGCACATCCAGAAATCTCCCAAACTGCTTGTACAACTTTTCTCTACTTTGCTTTTTAGGGAAAGGCATGGCATGCATATGCTCGCTCTCCTCAGGATCCTCCCTTCTCGAGTTTTCTTCCTTCTTCATCTTCTCAGCTTTTATGTGGCCTTTATTCTTATTATCAACTTCACTTTTCAGCTTCGCCCCACTTTCTTTTACAAGTCTCACGTCATTTTTGGATTGGGGTGAGATCTTTCAACCCTTGCCCATTTCTCAAAGTTACAACCTTCACTATTTCTTTGGGATTTCATTCCATATCAGCAGGGAGAGTTACTGGAACCCTCTCAGACAATATAGTAGCTAGCTGCCCAACCTGTCTTTCTAGGTTCCAAAAACCCATGCCAAGTTCTTTGATGGATGCTTCATGTTCCCGTATAGTTGAGCTATGAGTCTCAAGCCTCTTATATGTCTTGATAATAAAAGCCTTTATTAGATCTTCCATAGTAATTGATTAGAGTGTGGAGGCTGATATTGCTGCCTCTGCTTATTTTGGAATACTAGAGTTCCTTGTCCCTGGGGTTTGGGGTTGTTCTATTGCTATGCATTTGCAATACCCCCAAGTGAACTTAATGAAAAACTGGGGAGTCTCTGACCCATTGCATTAAAATCATAATTTCCCACTGCATTCATTTCCACAGTTAAGGCTCGACCCTCATAAGTAGGGTGTCCTCTTCCACATATATCACAAGCTACGCGAGGCTCAATTTATATTTGTCTAAGGTCAACTTTCGTATTTCTTTAGCCATAACATCAAGTTGTACCTGCACGGATGTATTAGCATCAACTTGGTGAACACCAATTGATTTTCTTCATTTAGCACTCTTAGAGGGCCACTGATTGGCATCTTCAGATAACTCATAAATAATTGTAAGTATCTCCTCTACAGTCTTCTTCATCAAAGGGCCTCCAAATGCGTTGCTCAGTGTTCTATGCGAGGTCGGTGTCAATCATTCACAAAAGTCCTGGAGTTTCATCAAGAGTTCAATTCCGCTATGTTGATACTTTCTAACTATCTCCTTAAACCTCTCCATTGCTTTAAAAATCGTTTCAGTCTCTTTCTATATGGATTTCTCTTCTAATATTGCCCGTCTAAGCTGAGGATATATTTATCAAGCAATGTTCTAGTCATCTCCTCCCATGTTCTAATCGATCCACTAGGCAAGCTTCGAAGCCACTCCTCCGCATTATCTTTATGTGAAAAGGGAAATGCCCTTCAATACACTACATCTTGTGACACCCCATTGTATTGAAAGGTGTTCACAATCTCGTTGAAGTCTATTAGATGTGTGTTTGGATTTTGGTTCATCTACCCTCTGAAGACACAACAATTCTGAATGGTTTGAAGCAACCTTTGCTTCAACTCGAAATATTTGGTTGCAATTAGAGGTGGTCTAGCACTTGATAATCCTTGATTGTAGACCGGTCTAGCATAATCGCCAAGTGGTCTCCCAGACATGGGAGCTATATTTCCGAACTGGTCTGTAGCCAAGGGTTGATGTTGATTAATTCTGTGACCCTTGTCTTCTTGATAGACATTCTCTGCAGCTCTAATAGCTGCTTCCTCAGTATCCCGTGCAGCTTTTTCTTATTGTTGGGATACCTCTCTTGTATCCAAATCTACATTATCATAACCTTTTCCGGACATAGTTTCTAGGGTTGAGGGTTGCCCAACCTTTTCTAACTTCGCGGTGAGGACTTTTTCCTTCCTCAATTGTCACAGTTGTATTTCTAACTATGGCTAGTATGGTAGCACTTCTTTTGCAGATGCTTGATTCATGCACCAATCTTAACATGTAACTTGCGCATATCCAACGAAAACCAACCGTAAAAAGGGAAAAATTATATACAAAGAAACAATTCCTATATTAGCACTACAAACTATTTCAAACACTATTGATTTCCAATCCCCAGCAATGGCGCAAAAATTTGACGAGCGAAAAACACACACATAAATTATGCTCGCTAATCAAAGATAGTATAGTATATTATCGTATCCTCAGGGATTGGATTTAACTAGTATTCTCGTAGTTTCAAGCTTGATTGCTATCTAGGAGAATCAACCATTGAAATTTATATGATTAATAACTAAAATTAACTAAGAATCTAAACCTAGCGACTAGTGACTATCGAGACAAGGGATAAGCAAATAAGGTTATTAGTGGGAGAAGATAGGGTTTGACAGAATAGGTGAAATATAATTGTCCTAGACCTAACTCTAGATATTTTGTTTCCAATGTTCAAGTGAGTATCTCGAATTCACTAAATCATTATTTGAAACGCTCAGCAAAAACTCCTCTTTCAATTAAGTCTTAACCTCACAAAATGAACCAATTTAAGCACGTGAAGATATGCGGGAATGTGTAGTGGGTTGGTCTTTAGAAAAACCTCTTTCGATTATTCTCCTAACTAGGTTTAATCAATGATTCAACTAGCCCCTTCGATTACTTAGAAGAATCTATGAACTCGACCAACAATATAATGCAATGATATCACAAGTTATGCCTCTCTCAATTACATGAAATAGTTAATATAAATGCAACAATTAACTCTTCCAAAACGATTCAATACATAAAACTAGAGTTATAATCCATCAAACCTAGAGGGAACTACCCCATATACATGGAGAAATTCATCACAAATATAACTAAAGTATAGGGAAACATAAATTTGATTCAAACTCGGGTCTTGAGTGAGGAAGTAATGATGAAATTCTTGTGCTTGTGTTCTTCCAACTCATACTTAGATTCCTTAGGTCTAAAGTATGTCAAAAGTCCAAAAAATGATGTTTTTCCATCTATTTAGACGAAGTAGGGTCGGGCCCAGATGAAATCACCCTTTCCTAGTCGAAATAGGAAAATAACTCTGTAAATATTGCACAGTTATGCGGCGCGCCATGTGGGGCATTAGTGGGACATAACAGGGAACATGCAAATTTCAACAGGCTGCCAAAACACACTGCTGCGGCGCACCACGCGCCGCCCCACATGCCGCAGTAGCACAATTCCTTAGAGTGTTGCTTTTTTCTTGATTTTTGATCTCCAGACATTATCCCCGGCCCCCGAACACGATCCCGGCTTAATCCCTTGGGCTTTTACTCAGACTTCAAAGCTCCAAAAAAGCTTGAATTAGCTCCACCACTTCTACATAACTCAGCATTTTGCCTACAAGGCATAAAACACACAATAAGTGCAAAACATTACCAATTTAAGCTCAACACAAGAAAAGAGCAGTGAATTAAAGTGCAGTAAGCGACTAAAACACGTAATTATAGCCTACCATAAAAACCCCACACTTAAATCATTGCTCGTCCTCGAGCAATCAAATAACACTTTATAAAGACACGACATTTTTAAACAACTTTACTAATTCATCATACCAAGAATATTTAAAACAGATTAAGCACAATACCGTAACATCCTCGCCTCAAGATTTGACTCAAAAGCACCACATATTTTTCACTACCCGCTAACTTACTCTAACACAGAGGTCAACGACATTACCTTTCCTCTGTGAATCAAGTGCCCTCACACAACGATACATAGTAGTTCCACACACAATAAAATTAAGAACAATTAGGAACTCAATATAGAAAGAATTCACTCACTCTCAAAAACAACATTCATATGCTACAAAATACGTTCCATAGGCTAGCCCATAGTGTACTACTCTACTAATTGATCTCATTCAGTCAAGGATCAAGTAGGACTTTATTTGGTTGTATTGTAGGCTGCGTAATGGGTATGATACATTTGGATATAGGAATGACTGCAGTTAACCGTTCAAAACCCCACACTTATGTCAAACCATAACTCTACCTTCACATGAATATACATCAACTCCCGACTTCTTTAAGCATGAATACATAAAAAATTACCACTATCAAGGAATATTTTTAACAACAATACAACTACTTTTCTTTTTCCCTTTTCTTTTTCAATTCAAGTGGCTCTTACTTATTTCGAAATAATGCACCTTTCTCCTTATTTCAATAGTTCCACTTAAAAGCCAAACCACTACCCCACTCTTTAACTTTTACAAAGTTCATAAACAATTCAAGTGCTCACGAGAGGTAAAAGGTTCTAATAGATAGTCAATTCAAACAAATGCGTAAGGCTTGTAATGTGGTTGCAAACGAAAAAAGATTATAGGCTCAAAGGGGATGACTAAGATACATAAAAATTAGGTGGGTAAAAAAAATAACTGGCTCAACAAAGAAATGCCTATATCACTTCCAAGACTGAATAAGACTACCATTTCGCTTTGCAAACACACGAGAAAAGGTTTAAACATCAAATGCAATACACAGAACAACACAAAATCTCACACACACATTGCATATAACTCACCCAGAATTGGACTATCAAGACACTATAGTCAAAGCAGTAAAGCTAAGTTAAGATCATACAATTCAAGGTACTTATACAAGAGTCAAAAACTGAGCCTAAACGTCACAATTAAAGGACTTACTATTCTCAAGGTGTAATAAAGTTAAGAGATATTGCCTTCATTTCACACCACAACGCAAAGAACCACGACACAAAGATATTGCCTTTAAGGTATAACTACTCCTCATTCGAATACAACCCTTGGAAAATAACAACGGCATAAAGAAAACCCAACGGGGGACTTGGTAGACTACCTAACAAAAGATATTATTGTTGTCTTTTTCCTTCGACTTTAATCCCTCAAGCAACTGGTCAATGATATCCATCCTTGGGAAAAATCGAAAACTATAAAAAAATATTCTAAACTTTTTCTATCTCTTACTCCTACAACTAAGAAAAAGAAAACTAATATACATACATACAAATATCCCCCACCCCTCACTTTAAGTTATGGCATGTGCTCATGGCACGCAGTTTAAAAGCATAGGTAAAGGAAGCTTCCTTGAACATCTAGTCGGGGTCTGAGTCGAAGTCGGGATCCATTCCTCGCACCCAAACTAATGCACACATCCATGCAGATAGCTTCTTCTCGGCCTTTTTTGGGTACACCCCACACTTATCTTTCTTACTCACTGCATCCTTGTCTTTCGACCCCTTTGCTTTCCACTCGACACTCACAACTGGTTTATCCTTTTGTGCCCCTATTGCTACATCCATCTTAAAAGTCACAGTCTCCTCACCCACTCTAAGTATGAGTTTTCTCTAGCGTATATCTAATGTAGCTCTACCCGTCGCTAAGAATGGTCTTCCTAGGATGGGGGGGACCTCCTTGTTTTCCTCCATATTCACCACTATAAAATCCACACAAATATGAACTTATCCACCCGAACTAACTCATCATCCACTATCCCTAGGGTATTATTGTAGTTTTGTCTTCCAACTGCAAAGATATAGGTGCAGACCTTATCTCTCCAATCTTCTTCTCAAGTTTCCTTTAGATATATAGAGGCATTAAATTAATTAAGGCACCGGAATAGCATAAGCATTTATCAAAATTAATAGTTCCTAAAGAGTAAGGTATAGTAAAACTCCCTGGATCTCCACACTTTTGTGGGAGTTTATTTTGCAATATCGTGCTGCAATGCTCTATGAGCTAGAACAATGAAGTCTTCTCTATTTTGCACTTGTAAAACTCCCTGGATCTCCACGTGAATTTGTCTCAAGCGGGCATCCATGAGAACACTTCTGTGAATGGTAAGTTCACATGAACAAATTTCAGCACATTCAGAAATCTCTAAAACTACTTGTCAAGCTTTTCTTTACTTCGCTTTTGAGGGAAAGGCAGAGCAGGCATATGTTAGCTCTCCCCATGGTCCTCATTTATCGAGTTTTCTTCCTTCTTCTTTTTCTCAGATTTCATCTGGCCATTCTTATTCTTACCAACATCATACTTCAGTTGCTGCCCTTTTTCTATTTCAAATCTCATATCATTTTCGATTGGGGTGAGATCTTTCAACCCTTGTCCACTTCCCAAAGTTACAAAATTCAATGTTTCTTTGGGATTTCTTTTTGTATCAGCATGGAGAGTTCCTTGAATCCTCTCAGGAAATAGAGTAGCTAGCTGCCCAATCTAACTTTCCAGGTTCCGAAAACATGTGCCCAGTTCTTTGATAGCTGCTCTATGTTCCCGTATAGATGAGCTTTGAGTATCAAGCCTCTCATATGTCTTGATAGTCAAAGCCTTCATTACATCTTCCATACTGAACTGATTAGAATGTGGAAACTGTTTTTGCTGCCTCTGCTAATTTTGGAAGACTGGAGCTCCTTGTCACTGGGTTCTGGGGTTGTTCTGTTGCCATTCATTCAAAGTTCCCCCAGGTGAACTCCATGAATATCTGGGGTGCCTCTGATCCATTGCATTAAAATCATAGTCTCCCACAACATTCACTTCCTCAGATAAGGCTTGAAACTCATGACTAGGGTGTCATATTCCCCATATATCATAAGTTGTGTGAGGCTCATTTTGTATCCCGGCTAAGGTCAGTTTTCGTATTTCTTTTAGCCATAACATCAAGTTGTACCAGCACAGATTTATTAGCATCAACTTGGTGAACACCAATTGATTTTCTTCTTTCAGCACTCTCAGAGGTCCACTGATTGGAATCTTCAAATAACTCATCATTAATTGTAAGTTCTCCTCTTGAGTCTTCTTCATAAAAGGGCCTCCAACTACATTCCTCAACGTTCTACGCAAGTACGGTGTCAACCCTTCCCAAAAGTCTTGGAGTTGCATCCAAATATCAATTCTGCCATGTTGCCAATTTCTAACTATCTCCTTAAACCTCTCCAATGCTTCAAAAACTGTTTCAATCTCTTTTTGGTAGAAGTTATGGATTTCTCTTCTAATCTTGCCCGTCTTAGCTGAGGAGAAATATTTATCAAGCAATATTCTGGTCATCTCCTTCACATCATATTTAAGTAAAAAGGGGAATGCCCTTAAGTACACTTCATCTTGTGACACCCCATTATATTGAATGGTTTTCATAATCTCCTCGAAGTCCATTAGATGTGTGTTTGGAGTTTCGTTCATCTTTCCTATGAAGACACAACAATTTGGAAAGGTTTGAAGCAACCCTTGCTTCCACACAATTGTTTGCTTCTATTGG
>AWOL01S0015040.1:113420-126329 GCA_000715115.1 Nicotiana otophora | reverse complement strand
AAAAGGTAGGGGTGGGGGTGGGGGTGGGGGTGCTTTTGGGAAATCCATGCTGAACAAAATACTGAGAGACTAAAGGAAACAAAGAAAAAAAAGAGATGTTGATATTGTTTGGATAAGCAGAAACCTGATGTTTTCCGTGTTTTCACTCTGTGGCTTTGGCTTCTTTTGTTTGATATTTGCTTATGTTCTTCTTTGATTGGTAATATGATAAACAAGATTGACCAATCTGCACTTAATTTTGGATTGTAGATCAGTAATTTAATTCGGGGGAGCATCCTATGAGAATCTGGTGGCGTGTTAGATTAATTGTTTTCTTAAGGAAAGTAGTGACTATATTAGATCTTCATGGAGGACACCAGTTATTTATGAGCATCACATGTGCCTCCCCCTACCCTCACTTTTCTGTATTAAAGTTAACCCACTCACTATTGCCTAATGCTTTAATTGCATGAAATTCTTCTTTACTCTCTGCTTCTTTTTCGTTTAAATCTAATCATACAGATGCTTTTTTCTCCCATGCAGTGGCCAGTGAAGTTCCAACAGCTCCTCTTCCACAAATCCGAGAGCATGTGACAAACCATTGCATCAACATTCTACACTCTTATCGTAACATTTGTGCCACTGTCTCTTCCTCATCACAGCTTGTTCTTCCTGAGGCACTTAAAATTCTTCCTCTTTACACACTAGGTATGTCTTGCATTGCTTTTTAGCCAGGCCTTTCATTTTCCAATGATTTGGAGTCGGTTTATCCATATAGTCAATTATCAATTAACACTCTTCTGAAGTTTGCTGTTTTATTTTCTATTAGTATAAGCAAAAGCTGATATTCCACATAATCCTCCTTTTCTATTCCACCTTAGTTTTCATTTACTGCTATTCAAATTGGAGGAGCGATTAGTCCTCTTTGTTATTTCTCTTAGTATATTAAAAACAAAGGAGATATTCAAAGTTGTGCAAACTATCGTATTAAACTTATGAGTCATATGACGGAACTCTAGGAAATAGTGATAGAGCGTACTAAGTATACTACAAGAGTGGCTGAGAATCAGTTGGATTTATGCTCGGTAGATATACAAAGGAAACTATATTCTTTTCGCTAAGAAGATTGATGGAAATTTATTGTGAGAGGAAGAAAGATCTACACATAGTGTCCATTGACCTGGCGAAAGCATATGATAGAGTACCAAGAAAGGTTGTATAATGGGTGTTGGAGAATAAGGGAATTCATGTTAAATATAAATGTCATAAAAGACATGTATGAAGGAGCTATCATTACCGTAAGAACAGTAGTAGGAGATACACATGATTTTTCCATAACCGTGGGTTTACAACAGGGATCGTAATTGAGACCATACTTGTTTACCTTAGTTATGGATGAGTTAACCAACATAGTACAAGGTGAAGTTTTATGGTGTGTCCTTTGGTGACAATATTGTGTTAATTGATGAAACCAACGAGGGTGTCAACCAAAAGTTTGAATTATGGAGAAGCACGCTATTGAGTAAGGGGTCGTTTGGTTCATGGGATAAGGGATAACAATCCCAGAATAAAATGTGGGACTATTTAATCCCGTGTTTGATTGAATTTTTGTTTTCGGTATAAGCAATCACGTGATTAATTATAACTCAATTTTGTATTATTTTTATACCACATTCAATGGAGGATAATAACTCGGGATAGCCAATCCCAGGATAAACCAAACAGCCAAATAACAGAAGGTCCCTTCTCAAAAGCTCTTCTTCCAAAGTTCTTTAGTCAAGGGTAAAATTGGAAACGAAATTATGTCCAAGTTTATTTATTATAAAACCAAACACATATTTTATATTATGCTCGGTATATCCCATTCTTAATCCAATGAACCAAATATCTTCCAAAAAAAGTGTATCCACTAAATAATCTCGTTATTATTTTAATCCCGATATTATGATTCCCACATTGTAATCCAGGTATAACTTGTTTACAAACACAAGCAACCCCTAAGGGGTTTAGAATAAGTAGAAGTAAGATTGAATATATGCAACGCAAGCTCACTCGGCATATGAAGAATGAAGTTAAGGTGAGATTATATGGATTTTTGTGCCTAAATGCAAACAATTCAGATATATTTAGGCTCATTCCAGGAGAATTGAATGATAGATGAAAAACAACACATGGAATCAACGTCGGATGTTTGAAATGAATAAGTGCTACCGGAGTATTATGCGGTAGGAGGATGCTTTTCAAATGAAAGTTAAGTTCTATAGGATAGTTACAAGACTTAAAATCTTATGTGGAAGTCAATGATGGGCCGTTAAAATCCAACACATCCACAAGATAGTGTCGTAGATGTGCAGATGCTAAGATAAATATTCGATCATACAAATGCAAGATTAGAAATGAGCACATTTGCTAGAAGGTGCAAGTAGCACATATTGAGGGTAAAATGAGAGTAGGTCACTTGAGATGGTTTAGTTATGTTTTGTCTTGACCTCCATATGCACTGGCCCGTAGGTGTGAGTCATGGTGAGTGTTGGTGTTAAAAGGAGACTAGATAGACCTAAATCACAAGAAAGGAAGTTGTCTTGAAAGACCTACAAGCTCTTGGAATCAATACAGACATAGTGAAAGATAGGGCAGAATGAAACAAAAGGATTTATATAGGTAATATAAATGAATTGAAAATATATTTTAGTGATGTTAATATTTTTACTTTAGGTTCGATGCTTTCTAGGAGTTTTTTTTACCTTATTTTAAATTGATAAGAACAAATACTTTACTTTAATCTTAGCCAAAAGACCGAGAAAGTATAATATTATTAGAAATTCTTATGCCAGTATTAAATGTAGAGTACTTCTAGTACTTTTTATTTATATTTTTAATTTGTATAATGTTAGCTTGAAATGAAATGGAGCAAGGGATGAAATGGAGGCTCACATCCAATGTCCTATGTGATAAGAATGCATCACAAAGAGTTAAAGGTAAGTTGTATAGGGTGGTTGTTAGACCAATTATGTTGTATAGGGTAGAGTCTTGATCAGGCAAGAACTCACACATTCAGAAGATGAATGTAGCGGAAATAAGGATACTTAGATGGATGTGTGGGCATACTAGGACAATAAGATCAGGAACGAAGATATACGGGGCAAGGTGGGATTGGCCTTCGTGGTGGACAAGATGCGGGAAGCGAGGCTGAGATGGTTCGGGCATGTGAAGAGGAGGACCAAAAATGCACCAGTGAGGAGGTGCAAGAGGTTGGTAGTGATAAGTCTAAGGAGAGGTAGAGGTAGATCGAGGAAGAATAACAGGACATGACACATCTTCAGCTCACCGAGGACATGACCATAGATAAGAGAGCATGGAGGTCAAGGATTAGGGTTGGCGGTTAGTAGGTAGTCGAGCGAGTTCTCTCTTTTCTGTAGTAGATCATGGTTCTAGTTTAAAACACCTTATCTGCTCCCTCTTCTCCTTATCAATATTATTAATATTATTCAATTATTGTCTTATTCTTTAACTTTTTGACTATTATTGTTTATTTTACTTGGGTTATCTTTATTATTGTTGTTGTCAATACTTTTCTTTTGTTCAGTGTTCTCATCTTAGCTATTTTACTCTTTTATCTTTTAAACTTGTTTTGAAAATGCTTTTCTTGAGCCGAGGGTCTATCAGAAACAACCTCTCTACCTCACACAAGGTGTAAGGTCTGCATACACTCCACCCTCTCCGGACCCACTTGTGGGATCACAGGATTTTTTTTTTTTGTTGTTGTTGTTGTAATGTTAGCTTGAGATGAATTCAAATGGGAACATGGTAAGTGAGGATTCATATAGCCGACCCCAACTCTTTTGATATTGACGTTATACTACTTGTAGCTGTAGCTAATGTTAATGGTGGCAACTGACAAAGGTAATGATTACAGACACAGTGAAGAGTTATCTTATTTTATCAATATGCACATTTAGCTTGTACATACTTTTTTTTATGTTTTATTACATCTTGAGCTGTTGAGCATGGTTACCTTTACTGCTGCAAAGACATTCTCGAAAGAAGTATGATAATATTAAATGAATCTACTCACACAAATCCTCCTGATATTCAGCTCTGGTTAAAAGCCCTGGATTGCGAACTGATGGACTGATTGATAATAGGTCCTTCTGGATTAATTATGTTTCCTCACTGTCTGTTCCATTGGCTATCCCTTGGGTACACCCTAGATTGATAGCCATTCATGAATACAATATAGAGGTATGGATTATTCTTGTATTTATGGACCGTATGTATTTCCTTTGCTTTTTTGCTTTTCCACAAGTTTTCACTGTTAATTCATTCAAGATTTATTTTCCATTTTCATTTCTAACATCTCACTTTGTTCTCTGGACTTGCAGGAGGGCGAGGAATCTATTATTCCTCCTCCTATTCCACTTTCCAGTGAACAGATTAGTGACAACGGTATCTATCTTCTGGAGAACGGCGAGGACTGTTTAATTTATGTTGGAAACTCTGCAGATCCTGGTGTTATGCGTCAACTTCTGGGCATTTCATCTGTTGAAGAAGTTCCTGCACAGGTAATTTGACGTATCTTCACTATTAAGATGTAACATTATCGTAAATTAATGTTGAGGTAAAATATGTATTATCGTTTTAATATAGGAACCTGAGAAAGGTACATTAAATATGTATTTTCTTTGTTAATGCCTTCTGGTCAAACTATATGTACTATACAGGGGCGGCTCAAGAAGATTGGGGGCCTAAAGCCAAACTATAATGAGAGGCCTTAAAATAAAAAAGTTAAAACAAGTTATCATTCTACCTTTTGTAGATGCAAAGTCATTAATAATTCCTTTTCCATTAATAATACAATTAATCTATTTAATCTCTCTTGAATCATTTTTTATCTTAGGTAAGATTCTACATTTTAATTTTCTTCTTTTCGCTGAGGAAATTAAACCATTACAGGAATTGTTAAAATTATTCTATAAGCAATATACGCCTTTAGAAAAGAGTCAATGTTAAAGGCAATAATTTTTCACATAATCTACGGATCTCAAGATGCACATTCAAAGTTGCAAATTATTTTTCTCTAAATTTTTAGGGGAGAAAAAAAAACCAGACCTCTTAACGTCTATTGGCACCATCAATATACATATATTTTGATGGTAAACTTTTGCTAACTGAACTAACCGCAATCAGTATATTATATCAAATAGTCATACCCAATAAAAACTCAAAATTTTCAAGCTCATTTAAGAGTTAGGTTGGATACATTATCTTGTAACATATTTCATCCCTTATTAGAAGAAGAAAATAGTGGATATATACGTTGTATCATTGTAAAAATGTATATAGCTTGTACAAGGATTAACCACGTCACATAATAGGCTTTAGCTGCCCCTGGTACTATATATGTTTGGCATGTTCCGTTGGTTATGGAAATTGAAGGATGAAGTCATGCAGCCGAAACCTCTCCCAATTTGAGTGTTCGATTTTGTGCAATTCCATACCATAACATTTTCCATCTAGAAACTAAGGCTGGTCTAGTTGGTTTCTCCTCCATAGGTCCGAGATGGATAGCAGCTGAGTGTCCGTACTTGTTCTCGTAACTTATTTTCCTCATAATGCATTAAGCTCCTTATGGACCAAAAACAACAAACTTTTCTCCCTTGGTGGACTAAAGTGATTACCTAAATGTAATAAAAGCGATCATCTGTCTATCGAATCTGACACATTGCCTCTGTTTTTTCTGTAGTTTGTTCTGCAGCAGTATGACAATCCACTCTCTAAGAAGCTCAATGATATCATTAATGATATTAGAAGCCAAAGGTGTAACTACCTCCGGTATGATGTTTCGTTTTCTGCGTGCATGCCCTTTTTTCACTTCTGTTATTTTAGGAGATGGTTTGTTATTTAAATTTGATTACTTGTAAATTAGAGCGGGCATTCATGTGATTACTCTATGTTATCACTTCGTATGCCATATTTCTGATGTGTTTTTTATTTGATCTTGCCAGCTTAAAAATATGCAGAAAAGGAGATTCATCAGGTTTGTTATTCATTAACCCATATTTATCCTCTCTCACACCGCCTCCAGTTAAAATGAGGTTTAGGATAGGTCTGAAAGAAGGGGAATTCGGTGGAATGACCATATCATGTGGATGATCTGCATAGATTTTCGTCCCTTTTAATCAAGTCAATTTTGCACCGTCTTACCGTTGGATGCACAGATACATCATATGAGATCATACAATGATGAATTAGCCTCCAGATATTATCAAACCTAGATTTTATTTTATGTTACTTAGCCATCAGGGTTAAAAAGGCACTGCTTAAACTGCATTTCCGTAAACTCATTTTTCCCGAAAGATTTTTACATATGTCAGATTGGTACGGAATGCAGGAAGCTCAAAGTATTGTGTTTGATATATTTTGTTGATTGTGTTATTCATCTTTGGTCATCTCCAATTGTTTTCTTATGTTTGGAAAATCTCTATTCAGGTATGTTGTTTTTCTCCAACATGGTAGAAGACAAGACATCACTTGGGCTTGCGTATGTCGACTTTCTGGTACATATCCATGGGCAAATTAATAGCAAAATGGCATGAGAATTTTGTTCATAAATTTTGAGTATAGAGAATAGGGTACACATGAGTTCAAGTTGATCAAGGTGCAGATAATTGGTTTTACCTGCACTACAGATATGGTCACATTCGTGATATTTTGTAGGATAGCAGCATAGTTTAAAAGTCAGAGGTTTCATGGTTTTAGTTAGAACATTGTAGAGCACATTTGAAAAAGAATGACAAAAAAGCATGGTCTCATGTTTTCGTTTTCTAGCCTGTGCATATCTCAATTATTGCACCGGTACCTATTACTTCCTACCAGCACAAATAGTGATTTCTACTTAGTATACTTGACATGCTATGTAATGTCAAAATGCATAACAAGTTTCATTGATTGAAATATAAGGAATTACTTCTAGAGCAAATTTTGTCTGTTTGTTTTTCCAATGACTTAATAAAGAGGTGTATCAACTTCTCATAAACAAATCATCATTTATACACGAATTTGGCTTGTTTGTTGTTCCAATATATCAATTTTGATACTTATACATGCAGAAATAATATTTTAACAAACTTTAGTAGTTTATGCTACTAGTTGATGTTTTAAAAAAAAAAACTAATTTGCATCTCAATGTTCGCAACAAACCATGTGAATTAACCATAAGAGTCACAAGTGAAAGTGATGATACATATGAATTAATCATGATTAAATGATAAAGTTGGACAAGAGTGGGTTGCTCTAGTGGTAAGCACCCTCCACTTCCAACCAAGAGGTTGTGAGTTCGAGTCACCCCAAGAGCAAGGTGGAGAGTTCTTGGAAGGAGGGAGCCGAGGGTCTATCGGAAACAACCTCTCTACCCCAGGATAGGGGCCCTACTAGTGAGATTATACTGTGTTGTTGTTGTTGTAAATGGTAAAGTTGTTTAAAAGACACCTGTTATTAAAGAGTCACAAGTGAAAATGATAACACATAATTAGCCACAATTAAATGATTAAAAAATCGGGTAAAAGACTTATTTATATTTTTTTAATCAACTGCAAAAACACATTTCCAAATCACCTGCTGCCCCTAAGAAAAATAAAAATAAAAATAAAAAGAAAAGGGGAAAAGGTGAAAATAAAATAAAGGAAAAATATAAAAGTAAGGACATATGGATCCTACATAGTCAATAGCCGTTACACCGCCAACAATTTTGTATATTTTCTCTTTTCCCAACGGTCTTATTCCCATCAACCTCAGATTTCAAATGTGACCGTTAAAACCTCCTCGTATCCTGAAAAAACCACCTTATATATACAAAGTACTTCTCTACATTTCCTCACTTCACTTCTTTGCATCAAATATCAGAACCCCATTTGCCAAAATCTCTTAAGAAATCATCAAAAAACCCAAATTTTGAGGAAAAATGAAAATGGGATTCAACAACTACTCAGATTCAAGTGACTCCCATCACCGCACTCACAAATTCTTCCTCTTTGTTAACTACATTCTTCTTGGTGCAGCTTCTAGCTGCATTTTCTTGACTCTTTCGCTCCGATTAATCCCTTCCCTTTGTGGATTCTTCTTCATTCTCCTCCATATTCTTACTATTGGTGGCGCAGTTTTTGGCTGCGCCACCGTGTCAGCTACCTCAGGTGCTGGAAAATCATATGGAGCTCACATGGTATCCACTGTTTTAACTGCAATATTTCAAGGCTCTGTTTTCGTGTTGATTTTCACGAAAACGGGGGATTTTCTTGGGAATTTGAAATCTTATGTGAGGGAAGAAGATGGTGTGGTGATTTTGAGATTAGCTGGTGGATTATGTGCACTCATCTTTTGCCTTGAATGGGTAGTTCTCACTCTTGCATTTTTCTTGAAATACTATGCTTATGTGGAAGACAATGGAAAAGTTGCAATGAAGAGTAGTTCTAAGGTTCAAAATGAGGAAAACATCAAGTATTGGCAGCCTTTTCAAGTCTAAGTAAAAAATGGTCATTTTTGCAAATGTCAACTACTAGTAGTATATGGTTATTTTTTAATTCATTCATTTATTTGATTTGTTGTTGTAACTTGATAGGATCTTCGTTTGCATTGTCATGGAAGGTTCATTATATAAAAGATATGTACTTATGAGGAAATTGAAGTTATGGAACATTTGGTACTAGTTTTATAAGCTGATATTTTAATTATTAATATGTTACCTATTGAGAAGGGAATACTACAAGATTATTTGGAAAGAAAGTAAAAAAATGCTCTTTGTAGCGAACACCTTTATACTCAAAAGACACAGCAAAATCTACTGACCATGTTGAGTAATATGGTACAAAGAAAATGAATTAGTAAAGAAAATGAGAGTATCTTATCTGATTCATACTTCTAAGACAAAAAAGGACAAAAAAAAGAGATTTATTGGAATTTTATTGAATATTATATAACAGACACAAGGAGAGTGAGATTAAGGAGTTCCATTTAGCTTCCACCTTAGCCTAATTTAAAAATGCTTTTGTTGTAAATTTTCTGTGAAAGTAAACATAGAAAATAGAAGCAGCATTCTTATGTTTAGACCTAATAATGTTTAACAGACTCAAGGAGAATATAACGAGTTTCATTTAGCAACCTATTTTAAAATCATTTTTCTGTGAAAGTGAAAATAGAAAATAGACCTAAATCGGTTTAAGTAAAAAATAAAGGACCAACACTCGAAGACTCCTCCATAAGCAGTACAGAATAAACACACCCGATCTGATGTAAATCTACTAGCAGACCTCAAGCCGATTCCGCTTATTCCATACTGGGCTAATAACCTTCCAAGGATCCACAAGGATTCATGACACACACGAGCATGCGTCCAATTCGGAATAAACTCCCACAGTCCACAACCAAAGGAATAGAGCGCCTTTAGGCATAAACTCTCACATTAACGATAGTATCAGAATCTCCATACTTGGTTTCAATCCTTAACAATCAAGTGACTAACATGTCACACACAAATTTCCCCGTGGGATACCCTTCTATGACCTTCCGCACCAGGTAGCAAAGTCTGCACCTCCATACCACGAACCGTCAAATCAAGAATCCGCAAATCAATACACAAAGCCTCTTACACAGGACATCGTTCTCAGGTGACACTAAAGAAAATGTCAGCTCACTCTAAACCTCTGAAGTCTTCCCTCACTCCTCCGAGCTCATGACATTCTTATCAACACTAAACCTCGACCTTGGTCCTCAAATTCCAAATTTCCATATCGCTCACTGCACCTATCATGCAGCGACACGAGAGTACAAGAATTCATCATAACCCCTGAACTGCTAGTAGAATGAACACTTCACTGACTAGGAACCTTTCACTTAACTCATTTCAGAAGAACCATTGCAATACGCAACTGAATTCCCATAACCGCAAAAAAAATACAAACCCCAAATCGTGGTCTAAATCGCCATAACTCTTCCGGGATCCATTTAAACATAACAAGGCCATTTGAATCAAATGCCTCCCAAATCAATCAAATTATGGTGGCTGTCAAGCCCGCGGATACAATCACAAACCACGTACATAACTTAATACGCCGAAGGAACTGATCATTGCCACAACCATGCTGATTCAAACCATTACTAACCGACCCCACTTCTTTCAATTTACTCTTGACTTGCCTTAAAAATAATAATAGCTCCATTCAAAAACATAACGAAACTCAACAACACTTAACTCGAGTGACCTAATTCACGAGACCACATCATCTCAATACCCATGAACCATCTCATACCCTCCTCACATGCGCAATAGTATCTCCAACTGGTACACCCATTCTGAAAGACCTTTCGCGAATCCGAAACTGTTTCTCCCATTCGTCCAATAGTACCCCGTAGAGCCGATGATAACATAGCAAATTCCCCAAGTATTTCTTCACATTCTGCTGCAAAATCCCGGTCTTCAGCCAGACAACGAACCCAAAATCCTTAGACACCGTACTTACATCCTCGAACCCACTGGAACCACTATTGAGAGTCACCCACTTTGACCTGGTCCCGAATATAATCAAACTCCATTACTCTGCTAGTACACGAACACCTCCAAAGAAGCAACCGGATGAATTTCTTTCCTTGTAAAACACATCCATAAGAAGCATAAACTCCGAGTCTTTCTAAAACCTGCACCTGAATCGATAATGCGAAATATAGCACACATTCATCAAGTTCTTTGCTCGAATTACCCCTGATGTTTTCTTTTCTTAGTCATAAATAATCCACCAATGCACCGATAACCAAAAACCGCACAAGCAGATAACCACGCGATCCAATCGTAGACGGTGAGCTCCCCCACTTAGCTTTAAGCTACCATCACATAAATATAGAGAACCCACAAGGATTCCTCATTCTCAATTACCATGATCTCGCGCCTTCAACCCGTCAAATTTCTCGTGGTCTCTTGTTAAACTTTTCATGAACATTCCGAATTATCAGCCACAATCGCATATTCGACCTTCTACCGGGTAGTAAGTAGAACTCTTCGTAGAAACTTCATCAAAATCATGTAACCGCTAACCTGCTCACAAGAGATAATTCACATGTGAAATTTCTTACCGACATCTTCCAACGACGTTGCACTGGGTACAACTACCACGAAATCAGTAAACCCTCCTGAGCCCATGCTCGTCCACCAGCTGTACAAGTCTGTTCATTCCCCATTGACATCAACTGAAAGTCCGACAATACATTCCAAACTCGAAGTCATGTTGCATCCAAAAACGATAATCAAGTTTTCACACCACTCTTCATTTCAAGCAAACTACTTTCAGTCATATTAAACCTTCCTCAGTACAGTAGCCACCGTCCCACATGAAATTTATAGACTTAGTCATTGTCCACCATGATTCCCAAATCACTATAAAATTTTCTCAAGGCATGTGGCTGTCCTACCACAGAATCTATATGCTACTCTGCCACTCTCACTTTGGTTAAACCATCTCCTTTAAGCAACTTCTAAACCTCTGTTTTTCATACTTGACCTCCTAGCAATTCAACCACCGCGAGACACCTCCCGCCATGTCCTTCCGCATCCTTCGCTATCCAAATGTTGCATCAAATCAAAATTCATCTCTGTAGCACCTGGACTAATAAATTGTTTCCAACTCTAAGCCTCCTCGAAGGTCATCTTTCTCGAGCCATCAACATTCGAAACACCGATTCAATTCTGAAACCGCCATCTCTAACAACCGCTTCTTAGACACTGTTTCACCACACCCCGCCCCGAAGGCAAATCAAGAAGACCATAACACCGGCGAGCCTTAATGCGTTCAACAAGGACGGAGACATCACATCACAATCGAGAATTCCACCACGCTCGAACATATCAAGTTTCGTTACTCCATCAACCAAAGCCTGAACATCCATAGTCCGATTGCCTCTTTTCCGCTGGAATTAAATGCCGAACCTCTAAACTATCCACTGAAAAATCCTCCTTTCGAGTCATTCACGGCCTCAACACATAAACAAGCACCCTACCATCACACCAACACTACACGATAACCACTCATGGATATCATAGCAATCCGTGCATAGCCTCAAAACCATAGGCAATACCAATACAGGGCTGAAACAAGAGAACACCCTTCCACAAGACGACGACAATAACTCCTTCGAATAGATAGAGAGGTACATTATGCACTACATCTGTAGTATCACTGCAACTTTTCGATGCCCCATTGATAACAAGTGCTCAACATCGTGTAAGAGTGAGTAAGAAGGAAATGAAGGCATAAGCCTTGATGGAATCAAATCTCACGATGAGGAATCAAGAAGGAAAGTGCTCCTAACAGCCCTATAGCCTCTCGAAGATAAGTACAGACGTCTCCGTACTGATCCGTAAGACTCTACTAGACTTTCTCATGACTCGTGAGACTCACGTGAACCTAGAGTTCTGATACTAAACTGTCATAACCTAAAATCCCCTAAAGGGCATGATGACGCCCAACGTCGCCATCAAGCAAGCCAACGGTGAATTATCGACTTAATTACTCATTTTAAAAATTCTGAAATCATAAATCCCATTAAATAAATAAAATAAACACCGGGTACTCGTAGGAGCCCGTAAATTCTCTTTATAAATTTTCATATAAAGTATAAATTACAAGGTAAAATGATAATAATTACGTGAACTACAATAATGAACATCCAGTAGGAACCCCCAAAATCGGTGTCACAAGTGCATGAGTATCTACCAAGAAATATAATAAAATATAACATATGTTTGGAATACAAGTTAGACAGGAGAATGTAAATAACTCTGATGGAGACTCTATATGTTGCGGATTGTAACATGAAATGCAGCTCACCATAAATCCCCGCAATAGCCGCGCCTCTGCGCCTAAAAGACCACCAAGAATATTATATATA